>VXBW01001196.1:660882-674722 GCA_013400375.1 Thinocorus orbignyianus
AAAAATAAAATAAAAAACCAAACCAAACCAAAAAACAAACAAAACAAAAACAAACCCCAACCGAAACGAGGAAGGTTAAAACCAGCAACACAGACCTTGTTATGCGACACCCCAACACCACAGGCGGCCATGCTTGCAGCTACTGAGAAAGAAAACCCCAGATACGCACCGAAAACGGAAATCAACTGAGCAGAGTTTATAAGGACACGATTCAACCTGAACTAAACACACACACGCGGGTCGGCACAGATGTTGTCTTTCACTGTATGTTGGGTAATTCCTAGGGAGCGGAGGGGGTGGAAAACGAGTAGAGATTCAGACCCTTGGCCGAAGAAACCACACATATATATATATATATTAATTTTTTTTCTTTTTTTTTTTCTTGGTTTTTTTTCTTTTTTAAGCTCTTTACAAGCCCAATCCAGCAATGCAGGGGGCGGGCAGCTCGTTTCGTTGTCCCCGCCTCCGCACGCCAACAGACACCCGGCTCCGGGTTCAAGAGGTGTGGGGGGGACGGGACACGAGTGCCCGCAGCTCACGCCGGCTTCGGCATCGGGGTCCGGCACCTGCGGCATCCCGGGAGCCGTCTGTGGGCACAAATCCCACCTCGGGGGGCAAGCACGGGGCTCCTCCGACCGCTCCACCATCCTCTCCTCCTCCGATCCCCCCCCACGTCCCGGTGCCCGTGGCCAAGCCCCCGGGGGCAGGCGGGCACCTCCGGAGCAACAACAAACGGCACCTCTGTCCCTCTCAAGACACACCATTATGTGAAGATCCATATAGAAATATGGATTGACAGACTTGACAAAAATGGTAGCTGATTTTTATTAGTCTAAGGCTAGTAGTTTAGCCATTTAAAATCAATTTCCCAAAAGAGGGGAAAAAAAACCTATTATGTTTTTCTCTTCTTTAAAAATCCGTTAAGCCGTTGCTGCCAAAAGCAACATGTAAATGTTGGTGAAGGCAAAAGATTTCTAAAATTACCCAGCTATACGGTTATGGCCTTCATCACAAAGATAAAAGGTACATTTATTGTGCTGTCTCTCACCAGATTTAATTGGTAACTTTACAACATACTATATATTTGATGCTAGCAGGCAGACAGAATTAAAAACAGACTTTTTGACACAGTTTCTTTCCCCGTTCTTACAAAGTAGGGGAACAAAGGAGGAGGAAAATAAAATTAAAATAAAATAAAGGAAAAAAAACCTCATAACCCACTATAACACAGCGTTATCAGGAGACCTCGGGGGGTCCAAGCGCGAAAGTCCATCCCTGCCCACAGCCCCTGCTCCGGGGCTGACGGCGCCGGGGGAGCGTGGGGAGCGGCGGTTCCTTGGGGCCCTCCGCATCTGCCTCTACAGTGTTAGTCCACGTGTTTAATGTCCTTTAAATTAGAAATAATGCCATGGCGGTGAGTGCCAAGTGCTCCTCTGTTACCAGTTCATCATGGAGTTTCTGTTGAGGGTCATGAAAAACACTTGGCTGCTTCCTCCGGATCTCACCGATGCAAAAAATACCTGTTTGGAAGCAAAAGAACCTTATCAATAACTGATTATTGCCAGAAAAAGAATCTGTTAACTGTCTCGGTGAGGGAGGAAAGCAGGAACTGCCCCACTCCCCAAGGTTTCCTACACCTAAACCTCCCTCCCTGCTTGTTTTCTCCAAATGAGGGCAGGGATTTTACGCAGACCCGTTATTGCCCGGTTCGCAGTTTATCGTGGAGCTCAGGGGCTGGACTCAGATTATATCCAACCAGTTATTACAGAACATGGTAATAAAGCCTCCCTCCCCTATCGCTAACGAAGAGAGCAAGGTTTGGAACGCCTTCCAAATACCAAGTTTATCACATTTGACTGCCATGACACCCTTTACAATGCAATATTAGTAAGACTGCTGTCAGTGGTTTGGATCTTGCTAAACGTTAACCATTCGGGTCAATACCTGCCTCGGTTTTAAATGGTTTTTTTCTTTGGAAAAGTTAGTATTTCAGCTCCTTCCTGAAAGTAAAGCTCGGGAAAACTATTCTCCTTCAATATGCTGAAAGCACAGAAATGTATCAGGACTCTGTATGAAGAATATGACTTTTGGTGCTTCTCTCAGGATCCACCAGCTCTGGACCCCAACAGAAGTCTTAGAAAGTAAGTTACACTTTGCAAATACTGAAGGGGGCAGCCTGAAGCCTATGTCCTTATTAAAACAAAACAAGGAAAAAAATCATTCAATCTTTACATATTTTCATTGTTAATAATTTCTGCAGAAAGAGGAACATCTGCATTTACTGTTTTGAACCCATCAGCAACCAGTTGGTTCCAGTATTTTAGAGAGAATGAAGTGGGGTTTTCCCCCCAGTTTTCTTAGAAAAGGAAAGAAAACCAATAGAAGCAAACCAGAAGAACAAACCTTAAAAAAAAAACAACTTGCAGAGTCAAGTACTCAGAAAGTTAGAAAAAAGCAGACTAGGGGTATGTGGGCAACTTGAATTCAGCTTCTTGGGCAGCTTCCCACGATCTACTCAATTGCAAGGTCAGGATACATTTTTGCTGGGAAGCTCCAGCCTAGCTCCACCCAACATACAGGGCAAGGCTCGACTAATGAGCAACTGTTCAATAAACTGATGGTGGCCTCAAACCTTATTTATTGCCCATTATTAAACCCTGCTCCGGGCACAGAGCAATCACTTTCTTCACATGTATCGTGATCATGCTCGTTGCAAAAGAACTCCCTGCTGCACGCTCCTCCTTTATCTCGGTGAAGCCTTGTGAGATGAGATGCCAGCAGCAGAAACAGACCTCGACACTCAACCCTCTGTTCAATGCAAATATTCCTTTTCCTCCAGCAATTTCTCCTCCCCTCATTCCTTGCACCCCTTAGCCCATCAAGGGTCATCTACAGGACAGCCACATTCCCCGTGTAACCCTGGTGCCCTTCCAGAGCAGTATTTATCGATGCCATCCATGGAAAAAGATGGGGCTCCACTGGAGAAAACAGTTTACGACGCATCAAAATAAATGCAGAAGGAATGTTCCTGCACCAGAGCTCAAATCGGGGTCCCTTGCACATCCTTACTGCCACCAGCTCTCAGCTTTTGCAGAGTTTACTCAGCAGCCTCAGTAGTCAACACTGAGATGCAAGACATGGGAAAAAGCCAAGCCAAGCCAATGCAGATCTCAGGGAGAGGTGGAAGAGATCTTGTAGATCTTCCCACTGAGGGCTGAGGTCTGCATCCACGGGAGAGAATTAATTGGGAGTGGGTTTACGGGTGCTGCTTCTTAAACAGGATCTTCAGATTAATTATTAACCTCAAGATAAACCAGATTTAAAGTCTAAAAGTAGCTGGCTGTAGCTTAAAGCATGGACAGAAGCTTTGTAGCGGACTTACCTTATCGTTTCTCTCACATAGAAACTTTAACCTTTGAGCTCGCTTGTGCATAAATACTCCATCCAAATGTCCCGTTTCCACTGACCGGATTTCAATAGCTTTCTCTCCCCAGCCCATTATTTGATTGGAATGAATGTAGGCTGTCAAAAGGAAGCGTTTGGTAGGTGTTACAACAGTGTGTTGAGCTCAGTATTACGCAAGGGGGTGGAAAAGCTCTCAGCTGTTACTCAAAGCCCGTGCTGATCAACGGCAGAGCTCTGGCTGCCGGAGGCACCAGTGGCCAGGCATGTGCCTGCAGGGAAAATAGCCTTTACAGAGCACTTTTCATCCAGAAATTGCTGAGTAATTTAAACAGAAGCAGCATCACCTCCTCAGGCCTCTGCGGGCGAGAAGCTGGGATCGTGGAGCTGAGAAACAGCAGAGCCAGAAGAGCAACCCTGGTGCTCCCAGCTCCGCACGCAGCCCCCTCTTCCACCCAGTACAGTGTCCCACCAGTACAACAGCTTACATTTTCTTATACATAAGGTGAGCCAGAGCTAAAATCTTCAAGAATACACTTACTCTTATTGTACAGGACCCAGCTGTAAAAATTTACCAATGGCCTCTCTTATCTGGCTGAGAGAAATCTCCTTTGATAAACGAAAGCCCAAAAAGCTCAGCATCCGCTGAGCTTACTCCTCATTTGTATTTCATGCAGGTGAAGAGGAAGGGTGGACCTACCCACGGAAGTAGGCATTTCTCCCCACTGGAGCACCACGTCTTTAGTTATCCGTCCATAGGTGTTCACGTACACGCCTTCATCCTCATAGCACACCAGCATCTCCATCCCGTCCGTTTTCGGCAGGATGACAATGGCGTGAGGAGTGATATTGCCCTGAATCTGCGGTTTAAAATAAAGCCTGAAAGTCAGAATTACATTGAACGGGGGGAAGGGAACAGAGCCTTAGAAAAGCAAAACCCCAAACCAACCCGAGAATGAAGCCCTCGATTCAACAAACAGGCATTGGCTTTCAGAGATAAGCTTGAAGGGGAATAAACTGTGGTGTTTACCCTGCCATCAAAGCTGCCTGATACGTCAAGGATAAACAGGTTCAGCAATTATAGAGAGATCACAACATAAACGCCCCCAAGACTGATGGTTGACACTTTGCTGTCACACAAACCAGCGACTGCTGACTGATGAATCCATCTCTTATTCAAATTAAGGCAAATTAAGGTAGCCCTAGGGAGGAAATATTCCCAATTTTTAGCCACCAGGCTCTAGGTCCACAGGCAGCTACAGTGACCTCCCACCCGTGTCTGCTCTTCCATAGCTAAGACAACACAAAACCATCCCAAATTGCCCCAGTATTTCTCCCTGCGCTAGCAGAGGAGGTTCTGTTCCTCAGATCCAGTAACTCCTGGATTTGGTGAGTTATAGTTTCTCCCAGACCAGTTTCTCACGCTGCTTGAGCCAACAGCATGGACAGTGCTTAAATGAGCCAACAGGAAAATCCTCGTCTAGAGTATTTTTCATAGCACTGGTTCTCTCTTGAAATAGCTGATGGACTTGGGAGAGATCCTGTGGTGAGTCCCTGCTGCCAAGGAACTTCGAAGTTCTGAGCTGCAGATTTACTGAGATTTGGGCTACCCTCATCCTGAAACCTTCACCTGGGCAACCCGTGCTGCCTCAGCAGGAACAAGTGTTGGGGAGCATATCTGGGGCAGTGCCCTGGGCATCCAGCTCTTGGTGGGTCTATGTTGTCCAACAACCAAGAACCTGGTTTCATGGTATCTTGCTCTACAGAGAGCTCCACTACTGCTCCGTGCAGCGTACAGGCAGATTCTCCTTTCTGTGATACCTCCGAGTCTTCTTTCCAGTAAGGATGGCACTGGAGAATGTCATACTCATGGCAAGATGTTACCTGCCTGGTCACCGTTTCTGAGCCCACCAAGGGCCCATCCAAACCTTTCTGTTGACCTGCCCTAGTCACGCAGCAGCACTCCCCCGTGTACTCACGTGAGATGGTATGTAGATATCGTAAGAGTTCCCAGAATCCACATCAATCACATGGAAACCAGTGTGTGATCCAAAGATGACCTTGAGCCTCTGACCCTCTTCTACAGTGAGATCCACGAGCAACGGCTTGTGCTGGAGATCTGCAAAAGACTTTTATAACCCCTTCAGTGAGTATCACAGAAAACCAACAAATCCCTTTAGTAGCAGCCTGAGACAGTTTTGAAATCATGTTTGTCTCTGTTTCCTACCAAATATGGGGTTATTTATATTCCTGTCTCTCTGTTCCTGTGTCAGATGCCTCTAAGGGTATTACTCACTCGCTCCAGCCATCCCAGCAGATAAGTGCTCACCCTTACAATGCACAGCAATTTTCCCCAGGAGTTTGGGGAATTTGGTCACTAAGGAAGGTGACAGCTCAATTTTACAGAATGGGCACTCAACCAGCATGTGGGAGTTCCCCTCCATGCCAGTGCTGCTCTGGCTAACAAGCCCAAAGGCTGGGACCACCTCCCTGGCATGGATGGTTTCCAGGACAGAGTATCTCTCCAAGGCTTATGTCTTCAGCAGGAGGGTGAAAGACCCCTCTTGACCCAGGACAGGAGGAAATGGGCATAAACTTGAACATAAGAAGTTCCATCTATACACGAGGAGGAACTTCTGCACTTTGAGGGTGGCAGAGCTCTGCCCAGAGAGATGGTGGAGTCTCCATCTCTGGAAACATTCAAAACCCACCTGGACAAGTTCTTATGCAACCTGCTCTTGATGGACCTGTTTTGGCAGGGGGGCTGGACTAGTTGATCTCCAGAGGTCCTGTCCAACCCCACATCGTTCTGTGATTCTGTGAACCCCGAGGGAGAGAAAAGGGCTCCTGCCTCTCTGTGCAAGGACCACTCCGGCCAGGGAAAATCAGTGGGTGGCATTTCCCACCATCCCAATAGATCCCTGCTTACAAGACAAGGAGGAAAGAACGCTCAACCGCCCTAGGCTGGAGAAGCAGCACCAGGAGCACTAACCAGCACCCTGCCCAGAGCCTGCTGAGGCTGGATCCCAGGCTATTTTAATGCTGCTGAGCTCTCCATGTCACTGAGCCCATTTATTCTGGCTTTTGTTCAGAAAAAAAAGCAAATGTGACCTAATACTGAATAAGCCCATTTATGCTGGAAGGATGCAAAATGAGATTACTCAGCATGAACATCTCCAGAAGGCACTGCCCCCTGTGACTTGTGCCTGCAGAGAGCTTCAGATGAAAAGTGTTTTAAAGTGCTAAGTCCAAAATACCCCTTGGCAGGTTAGAGAGGAGAAAGGTCTCACTGAAGGAAACCTTCTGAGGTAGATGAAAAGGGAGAGAAAAAAAGACAGAAAGAATAGGTTGTTCTCCTGGACTTTCTGTCTTGAAACAGAATCCACATTGCAGAAGGGGAGAGGACCTTGCAAAATAAAGATGGAAAATAGTGCCAACTGGTTTTCATACTGTACGTGAAAAATTAGCCAGAGGTTAAAAACCCCAAAAAACAACTACAAAAAACCCCCAAACCCTACCAAAAACCTCAACTCAGTTTTAGTCATGGACATTTGGTCAGCTTTCTGCAAACCTCCTGAGTAAAGCTTGCCAGCATGGACTAACATTAATACTTAACAGCTAGCCATAAGCAGAATGCATCCCATTTCTTCAGCCACAAGGTGCCCCATCTCCTGCCAGGGATTCTGAGGAGCTCAGCTACGTAAGCAAGACGCTTTTCTGCTCTGCACAGGACAGAAATCTCACATATATACAATTACAGCGTGCATTTTAGTTAAAAGACAAACATACCTTAAATGCCATAAACTTGTGATATGGTTTGGGAGCCCAGGCGTAGATCTCTACAGCATTCTTTAAGGCAATCACCAAGAACTTGATCCTTTCATATTTCACTAAAATGAAAACAAAGCCCATTTAGAAAAACAAACAAAACATTCACTTTCTTTCCAACAAGACTGAACAACTCATCTCCAGGAACTGCTTCTCAGGCTGACTCTGTTGGTTCTTATTTGGTGAAGTATACACCTAAATACATCTAGGTGAATACTAAAGATATTTGTGGCTATGGTCTACCCATACATTGAAGAGAAATTGTCAGATCAAAGACTGGAGAACAAAAAAGCATCTCTTCAGACACTTTCTTCCCCAGAAATGCCACTGACCGACTTTGTAGTGGATGCATCCCTCCAGGTCCCCGACCGTGATCCAGCCTTGCTTCTTCTCCACTTCAGGGTCGTTGTGTAAAATCCTGTTTCTCAGCCAGGAGAGATAGTACACGCGCAGCTTGTTCTTCTTTCCTGTTGGCAAAGGAAACCTTTCTGTCAGTGCAGCACACGTGAGCATGGGAAATGGTGACATTTCAGTGCTTGTTTTCACTCAGAAGACAATAAAATTAAAGTTTGTTTCATGATGAAATTGAGAACTGTAGTTTAGTTGCTGTGTTTTGTTGTTCTTTTTTGGGGGGAAAAAAAGTATGGAAAGCAGAGCTTTCCAGACTGCGCAGAGATGCTGGAAGAGCCAGGTTCTTGCTTCCCATTGGCTGGAAACATTCCTTTTCCTCTAAATCAGCATTCACGGAGAGACGGTTGGGCACAGCGGGGCTGTGACCCCAGCTCCCTTACAGCTCAAGCCTTACCCAACCATTCAACTACCCATTTCTTTTCCTCTCTTCTCCTTCATACAACATTAATTCCATCCTGGAGCTAAGACATGAGCTCCTCGGTCTGTGACAGGCCCCGCTATTTGCTGATAATTCCAGTGCCAGGCTCTGCAACGCTGAGGGGCTGCCAAATTCCTGCAACGCCTCTTGGATGACTGTGATCTGGCTTTAAACTTCTCTGCAAAGCCCCAGCTATGCAGCTTGCACCAGGGCTGGTGGGAGAGGACCCAAACCATAAACTAGGGGCTCTGTCTGCTGGTGGGTTTCCACAAGTCCCCAAGAGCTTTGTCCTCAGCACCGTCTTGGGGGTTGGGAGAGCATTCTCACCCAGTTCACCTTCCACCCCTTCTTCCTACAGCTCGGTCCCCAAGACCACAGGGCGGATGCAGAGGGAGGGATGTGATGAAGCAGCATTTTTAAAGGGCTTTATCTGAATGGAGGGAGCAGGAATTTGTTAGCGAATGCAGAGTGAGCCCTGGTGGGGGTGTTGAACAACGTGGAAGTAAATGGAAGGATGATACAAAGTTTTCAAGGAAGGACGAAAGGAATTTTTCAAGGCCAGGCTGGATGGGGCTTTGAACAACCTGCTCTGGGTGGGAGGTGTCCCTGCCCATGGCAGGGAGGTTGGAACTCGATGGTCTTTAATGTCCCTTCCAACCTAAACCATTCTACGGCTCCATATGAAGCAGTGTTCCTAACAATCATTTCTCTCACTGTCCCCTGTGAACTTTGTGGGGCAGCCATCAGCAGGAGAAGGCTCTGCCAGGGGCTGCTCTCAAGGGAGGGTGCTGGACACTCTCCATGGGAGGTTGGACTGTGGAGTTTTTGCTTTATTTTTTGGGCCAGAAATCATCTATGAGTCTGATTTGAGAGCTCCAGAGCCCACGGCCCTCATAAAGCTTGAGACACCTTGTGCACAGCTGTGGTCTGAGCTGGTGCCCTAAAGCCATGGTTCATGGCTCCCTTGGCCAGAGCCAAACAGACCCAAAACCAGAGCTTCCTCTCAGGCCATGACTAGCCACCTTGCTGAGGTCTCTGCCTGTGTCCTGCACCTCCCCTTCCCTGCTAAAGGGGGATGGAGTGTTGCAGATGAAGAGGAGCCAGCAGGCCACGGGAGCAAATTGATCTCAGAGGCATACCTTGCACATCTAACACCTTTGATTCTGGAATAAAGCACCTCCAGCTCCCATGGGAGGTTCCCTCTGACACTGGAAGGCAGGTTTTGTCTGAGCTGGAACCACTGAAGAATACAGTCAAGAAGGTGAATGGTGGGGTGAGAGCAGGAAAGTTGTACCTGATATTGTCACGAGGACATTCAGGCCCTCAAGTACGTCCATCTGTTGAAATCTCCGTCTGTTGATGAGGTTGTAGACCTTCCCTTGTCCACTTCGATCCAGCAGCATCAGGCCATTTTCTGTGCCCACCAGCAGATTCACACCTGAAGAGGGAAGAGCAATGGGCACTGGGAGTCATGGCTGCTCCCAAGGACAACACCTCAAGGACAACACCTCAAGCTCTTCTCTGCTACCACCGTGAGAATCCAGCTAAGGCTGTGATCTTCACATGAACATAAAGAGTCCCTCACAGTGCAGGGACTCATGGACATAGCCTTGCCTGGGATGGAGAAGGGGACAACCAGAGACAGGGGCTCTGTTCCGTGATGACACATTCATGTTTCATCACCAGCCACGCGTTCTGGAGAGCTCTGCCAAGGACACGGTGTGATAAGGGGCTTACCCCACAAAGCAGCACAGAGAATCTCCGAGTTGAAGCGCTTCTTGTATTTCCGGATCTCTGGGGTGTCACTGTGGGGACGGATGTTGGTGGGGTTGACGTTCACCACCGAGATCTTCCGGGCTTCGTTCAGCTTGGCCTGCTCCTGTCTGAGCAGCTCACTGGTGAACAGGGCTTGTAAGGAAAACACAATAAAACAGTGAGGTGTGATGGATTGATTGTATGTACCTCTACCATCAGGGTGTTTTTTGGAATACGAAGACAATATTTGGTGTATTTTCTGATGTCACTGTTATGCTACAAGCTATAGTCTGAAGAGGCGTCATCACGATTTTCTCATGGGTTGGAACCACCACCAAACCAAACAGCAGGTGATGTCCCCAGACCTCCAGCCCTGCCTACCCAGCTATTTGCTGCCTGCTTGCCCACATCCAGCCATTTTCAAAGACTGCTGAGCAACCACCAGCTATTTAGAGTGACTTTCACCTCCCAGTTCTGCCCAGAACATTTCTCCTGGCTGCCTGGGCAGACAGGTGGGTGGATTTCTGCTGTTCCCTGTTTTCTCCTGGACCTTTCTGGTGGCATTTCACTGGTGAAGGGGAAGAAGTTGGCTGGAAACTGAAGAGCATGAGGATGCAGACATAGGCGATGTTTGGACAAGATTAAGTGAAAGGTAGAAGAGGTTCAGTAGGGCTATTCAGGCTCCATGACCTGATTTCAAAAGGCCTTCCCCTCCCAAGCTGGCCCCATTGCCTCCTACCAGTAGCAGATGACTCTTCGTCCTCATCTTCATCTTCATCAGTAGGCGAGGTCTGATACACTCTGGTGTCCACAAAGGGGGTGAAAGAGGCTTTGGTGCTACTTCCCATACCATACTGGAAAATAAAAAACAAAACGAGAGCTCAGAGCACAGAAACAACAATAATTTCATATGTGTGTGTGGGTATGTAAGATTTCTAATTAGCAGAGCCAGTGCCTGCCCCTGTGGTGCCCTTTCAAGCCCTCTATGAACACCTGCTCCTCCTCCCCCATAATTAATCATTAAAAAAACCAAACATTAAAGTGGATTTTTGAGTGCCCATGAGCAACAGAAAAGGAGAGGAGCAGGCCCGGGCTCTGCTCTCTTCTGGCAAAAGCAACAGCACAGTGCAGCCACGAGACCGGTTAGCAGAGAAGCTGCAGGGCCAGAGGCAAAAGCCAAGGCGGGTAAAAAAACAGCTTTGTCTGCAGGTAACACACCTGCCTTCAAAAAAGCCTGCTCTGGGATATTGGATGCTTTTCCCACTCCCCCCACCTCGCAGCCGAGGATGGGACCTTGGCAGGACGGTGCTGGAAAGCCCCCAGCACTGGGCAGTGACCACCAAAGTGATGCAGAGCTGGAGAAGGTGGGACTGTTGCTTTCCTTGTGCTGCCCAGCACAGCCCGAGCAAAGATTTTATTTCAACAGGTCATGGAAATCATAGAATCTATTTTAGAACCTGTAAAGCACAGGCAGGAGAGCTGGTACAGCCTCAATACAGCTCTGCTTTCACTGCCTCTTATCTAGGGGTTTGCTGGGCTAAGGTCAAAACATTGGTGACCCTGGAAAAGTGGGAAAATCCAGCTCTTCAGCAAAAAATGCCTATTTTTTGCTCTCTTGGGCTGTTATCGCCGGCCCCCACAACTATCCCTGAGGCAGGACCTGGCAATGCCCTCCAGTACACCCGGACACTTTGCTTTTGGATCTGGAGTGCTTGGGGTGAGCTCTGTGATGCTTTGGGGGGAGCTTTTGAGCAGGGGGTGTCAGAAAATGCTGATCAGAAGATGATGGCATCCCCCACATGGCTCCATGCCCCCCAAAAAGCCTGATCTTCAGCCCACCTCATGGGGACATCGCATATGGGTCACCTGCGATTTTAAGAATACATTTTAAATTGCCTACAGGATTTCAGGGGGCACTGCAGAAGGGGAGATTTATAACCTAACAAAACTCAACCCTGAAGGTATCGCAGGGGATGTCGCAGCCAATTACTTTGCCACGGGCACCTGGAGAGAAACAAACTGCAACATCCCATCGCTTTCTTTTTAAAGCCACGGCTTTGCTAAGGCAGAACAACGAGGCTAAGACCTTCTCCCGAGCAAAAGGAAATCCTTGCCTTGGGAATCAAAGTGACATGATTTCCCCCCTCGTTGAGCAGCTTATTTTTCCTACTCCAGTATTCACCCAGGATACGCTTCATGTATGACCTCCACTAAGAGCTGTAACAGCAGCAAAACCTCTAAAGAGGCACCACCGCTCATGATTTTCTTTCTCGGGACATTTCCCTTCCCTTAAATACATCTTCCTCAGCTTTCATGTCACCAAGTCAACCAGAGGCTGCTCCCCATGCCCAGTGCCACCACCCCCTTGCCATGGGGACAAGCTCCTGCTGTGGGAATCCCACAGCTCTGGCACATCTGTACCAAAACTGGGCTGGACTGGTACTTGTCCTCTGGAGATGTACAAAAAGAGGTTTAGGGGCAAAACCCCATGGGGTCTGGAAGCACCCTCATGGCTTAGGACTTTCCATGGTGGCACCAAGCAGGTTTTGGGGCTGGTGGGCATCTGGCTGGCTGAGCTGGCATCCATGCCCCACAAATCCCGCTTCCCTCCCGTCTCCACGTCCCTGACAGCCTGCCTGTTTCCATAGAAATGGGCTGGATTTCCAAAAAGTAACCGTGGAAAGAGTTAACAGCCTGCAGCAGGGAATGCTTCGGGAACAGACACCACATTTACATACACAGTATGGCCAGATTTGCGTGCGTGTGTAAGAGACACTCCTTACTTTGTGCCTCTTCATATCCAAGAAATACACTTTTTTTTTTTTTTCCCTGCACTGAAGACTGCATTTCTTTCCCGTCAAGCCCCAAATATTCAGGAGGGGAAAAATTCAGTATTTATAATGATGCTTTCCAGCCAAGTGCCAGGCGCTTTCCGACAAGAAACCCTCCATCCCAGTGCACTGAGCATTTCTTTTCTCTGCTTACATCCAGCTCTTCTCCTAAGAAGCTGGCATTTTGGTAACTTACAAGCCCGTTACTTAAATATTAAGACCTCATCTTCCTCCAGGTCGTGTTCAACCACCTACAAACCTCCCCAGTGACCTACAGAGACAGCATCAAGCCGCAGGGCGAGGTCATGCTTGCCCCCTTCTTCTTGCTCGCAGCACCATGAGTCATCTGAAAGCCTGTGAACTAAATCCCCAAGTTTCCACTTACACCCACTCCTGGCTCAGCCATCCCTAAAAGCGCAGTTTTAGAAAGGGAAAAGTTCTCCTTGGTTGGTATTCTGCGAATGGGTATATTTAAACCCAATCCCTGCCTGCATTTAAGCGGTCCCAGGATGACCGCAGAAGGTGTTACTTTCAGGATCAGCCCTCTCGTCACAGCTTTTAAAGGCAAAGAGGAGATGGAGAAAACCTCAAGGCCAAGTCACACACCATCTGTTCCTACGTTTTATCAATGCCCAATTCCAAGCAATTTTTATTTTTATACTGCTAGTAAAAGCAAACCATAAAACAAATGCGTAATTTCTACGAAGGAGAGTAAGATTGCAGAACTCTTGATGTATAGCCAGCAAAATGAGAAGGAAAAAAATTAAATAAAATAGCTTATTTAGCACCAAATGGGTTGATTTCTCATGAGAACACAGAGAACTGCATGCCTGGTTCTCACAGCTGGCAATGGTAAGCAAAAAAAGCCATTTCCCTCATCTTGTGTGTCACATCTTGTACTTTCTAGGAATTTCTACACCTTATGCCATGTTAATGTTCAATAGTGTCCCTGTAAAACAGCTACCAGGGTGAAATACTTTGCCATGACTGGAGAAACACACAATTTTAAAGCTCTGCAGGGTTTTGCTGGTCTGAAGAACCATCCAGCATTTTGCTGGCTTTGCTTTTTGCTAGTCTTTTGAGCCACACTAAGTATCAGGGACTGCACAGGTGGAAGCCGAGCCTGGTTGGAGTTAATGGCATCACTGGTTCCTGCAATTTTTTTGTATTTCCAAGTGCAAAAAAAAAAAAAAAA
>VXBW01001196.1:674778-792053 GCA_013400375.1 Thinocorus orbignyianus
GAGCCAACCACCAGAAGACGAGCTGCTGGGCTTGTGAGAAGACCTAATACACATTTCTACCATCAGCTACAGACCTATATAGCGACAACCCAGCAGATTCCCTTGTGTTTCCCCTACACTCACCCACGTGGACTAGAAACAGAGAGAGACAGAGAGAGAGATGAGCAAGCAAAGCCAGGGGGGAAAGCAGGAAAAGCCCCTTTAGGGGTGTTAATACTTGTTTTAAAGGGATGCAAAGGAGGAGAACCAACCCCACCCCACAGCCACCACCACCTACTTCAGGCACCGAGTCCATGTCCTGCGCATGCGTGGAGACTCGCCCCAGGGCCTCGGTCGGCGTGCCCGCCGGTGAGTGGCTTTGCTGCACCAGGTCGGGCAGATTGATGTGACCTGCAAAGCCATTGCTGGCTGCGTGGCCAGAACGCTTTTTTTCACCAGAGGTCTGCAGAGACACAAGGCATGAGGAAGAAAGAGAAGGGGAGGGAAGAAGTGGGGGGCGGGGAGGGAGGGAAAAAGAGAAAAAGAAGAGAAAAATACCCAAACAAAACCAAGTCGTTGTCAGTCCCCCGGTTCCCAGAGCAAGCACAGGAGAAGGACCCTCTCTGCTCTTTCCATCCCCATGCAGCCTGGCAAGCAGCACACCAACCCACCCCTTCCAACCCCCAGAGAAATAAAGATGGGATTAATCACCAAGTCCATACAGAGTAATTAGCCACGTTACAGCGAGAGAGAAGCCTGACCATCGTCGCTCTGAGACAAGGAACGCTGGGCAGATTCTGCTCTTGCCACTACGGGTGCAAACCCCATGGCCAGCTCTTCTCCCAGGCGGCCACCGGCCACAGTGACAGCAGAATCTGACGCCTGGATCAGCGTTAGCCGTAACGGCTTTGCACAGCTACGGTGGCGAGTAGCTTGACTGCAAATGCCAACACAGCCCCTGTGGCATGTTTCTGTGACCCAAAACAGCAGTGAAGAGTGGCAGCATTGGCAGAACGTGAGCAGAACAACTGGCATCTTGCACACGAGGCTCCCAGGGCCTCCCCGAGGCTCCCCTTCTTCTCTATCCCCACCTCGACCAAGGTAGATGCTGGGAAGTGTCTCCCTTCCCTGCTTATCCTTTTGTGGTATTTGACATTTTGATGAATCCCATCTACCCGGAGCACATCAACCAGATCGTCACCGAGACTTGTCTATTTACTGGTATTACTGGAAAACTCTCTATGAACAGGCTCACCAAGTTTCTGAGCAGTCCTGACAACATTTATCTTGTTACCATCACTTGTTACCACCATCTTCAACCACTTTGCCATCCCACCAAAGAGTGAAAAGCCCTTTGCCCACTGCCCTCCCTCTCTTTTAAAGGTGCGCTTTTACCCCTTCGTATGTGAACATTTCATATAAAGGGAATTAAGAACTAAAATGCTGCACAAATCTAGTTTGCATGTGATCTGAACATTCCTCCTTTATGACTGTTGACTCCAAACTCCACTCTCTCCTCCTCTCCCATCTACCTCCTTCACACGCCAGCAGGAGAGTGACTCCCCTGTTTTACTGACTGCCGGAGCCACCAGGAGACCCACTACCCCTCTGTGTTTCCAGCAGCATCCCCAGCATGTTCCAGCAACTGGGAAACCCAGAAATACTGGTGGAGATTTTCCACAGCCACTTCTGCCTCACTCCTGCAGTACCATCCACCAGGATTGCTCCCACTGCAGCCTTATCTCCGTGATGCTGGAGCTGGGGACGGGGGCTCACATCCAGGCAGGATTCTTGGGACAAGCACAGGATGGCTGGCTAGTAGGGATGGGGATTTTGGACCTCCTCGAGCATCACCAGCCCCTGGAAAAACCTCCAAATGCTCTACAAACGCTGCATGTCTGAGGGTTACACGGTGGCAAAGATTGAGAAGAAAAGGGGAAAATTTTGGGCCAGGTTCCAAGTGTATTAATGAAAGGCTGTAAATTGGAGAGAACTTCTGCTGCCTGGAGTTCTTGTGGGATTTCAGCAGCATCATTTGTTTGGGCATCCCCCCCGCCGTGCTCTGGCATTACTATTCACTGCTGTTTGTAGTTCTGAGAAACATTTGCACTTGTCACATTTGCTCTGAGTGTAAATTGTATGAGGAGAGCGCTAACGAGCACAATTTACTCCGTCATTTTGTGTTCCGGACACACAGCACTGTTAGTTTTTGTGCTTACATGGGCAAAACCTCCTGAAGATGCTCCATGGAAATAATTTGTTTTGCAACTTACCTCCCTCACCATTAAAGTCCCTTCCCTTGAAATATTGCTAAACGTATCTGCATGGGAAGTCTCTAGCCCGTGGGTTGTCACCATTCCCATGTTGTACGGCTCATTGCTTCCAGGAATTCCTGTTGGTCTGAGGACAGAATGAAAAAAGCATAAATGACAGAAATTTCTTTTGCTAAAACGGAAGAAAAATCCTCTAATGCAGTATTATTTCAGTAAGCGTAAGGCTTTGTATCTCACAGGAAGAAAAAATAGAAAATATATCCATTTAAATGAACAGGGAAATGATTTACATGGTCAGAAATACAGGATCAGGTTGATGCACTACTGAGAGAGAGAGAGAAGGGTCCTTTGCACCCCAGGGTGCCCCGAGAGGAGCGCTGATGAGCAGGCTACTGCTCCCTCAGACTCAAACACACCACGGTTTCATGGTCTGCCCTCCCTCCCCCCTGCCTCCCAAAAGAAAGAGCTTCTCACATAAGCCGTGGGATGTCACTGACAGGCACGGTCCCATCGTGCGTCTCGTTCTCCCCATCCTCCTCCTCCTCCTCGCTGCTTTCCGACTCCTCGCTGGAGGAGGAGTAGTCCGTCACCTTCTTCAGGGGGCGGTTGGTTTCTTCGATGCGCAGCTCCCTCAACTCTTTGGCTAAGGCCGTCAGGTCCTAGAGGGGATGGGGGCAAGAGAACAAGGAAGGGATGGCTATTATATTCAAAGCGAGGAGGGCGTCACACACATCTCTTCAAAAGCTAATGCTAAACGGCACGAGCAACGAGAAGTCGTTACAAACATGAGACGAACGTAAGACAATGTTTGTAGCATGTAGCATTTATTAAACAAAACAAAAACTGATTTACGCTCACTGAAAAAGTCAATAGCCAACCTCTTCTTTTTCTGTTTGGAACGTGTATGTGCATATATATACACACACTTATATGTATATACACGACAAAATTATATTTATCGGAAAAGGTGAAGTTCGGTCACCATCATAGTAAACTGGAAAACAACATCGTTTCAAAGATTGGCTCGGAGAATTTCTCCTGCAGGGTTTTCTCTTCTTTCAAACTTCTCAAAGAGACCCCCGTAATGGTATTTATTCTGTAATAAATGCATTTGGGAAGGAAGCAATGACTAGCATCTCCCATGGAGTGGTGCAATCCCCCACGTCAGGAGCTGTTTCCCTGGTGAGTCTCCGCTGTGGGGCGGCTGCCAAGAGGCGGTGAGGAGCAGGAGGAGAAGCGTCCAGCTCAGCCAGACTTTGAAGTCACAGCTCTGAGTCAGCCATACGATCCAAAAAAAAAAATTAATAATAATAATAAAAAAAAATCCCTCAGCGGGACCCATTAAGCACTTTATGTGAAATGTGGCAGCCTACAAGCTAAGGGCAAAGGAAAAAAAAAAAAAAGAAAGAAAAAAGCCTCGAAACAAGAAAAAAAGATAGGAGCAGTCCCAAAGCCTAGTAATAATTTTTCAGTTTACCATGACTTTGATGAGGTCTCAGACCCGACAGTCATATAAAATAGACACTGCTATTTCAAAACAAGGAACATGGCAGGCACCGTGTAGAAAAGAGACTTTTTGTTATCTTACATGCTTTTATAGCAATGCAGGGGGAAGCAGTAGGGCAGAAAAGCATGAGAGCTCGAATTAGAATGGGTTAGAGAACTCTGTTGCACAAGACATGCACATGACGAACAAAGCATCGCAATTGTCAGTCTTACCATTTCTCCCTATATTAGTGACCGAGGTAGGCATCAGTGCATTCGGTCAGAGATAAAGGATTAGGGAGAAAGAAACTCATTGAAAAAGACTAAATTCCACAATTGTCTCACGGCCATACTCTCATTTACTGCATTTCCAGTTTACCGTTCCAGCAGGGCGACTACGGCAATATTAATTACGGTTGCAAAGAGAGCTCTTTAAAATCTATCCCGTCGACAAGAAGGTGAAGAAAATGATGTGAAAAATTCTACAGCTGAGATGCAAACCCGGTTCATTTATTTTTATATATATTTAAAAAAAAAACAAAACATGAAGCAGGAGTATTTTGCAAGCAATTTGTACTTTGGTGACTGGTGACCCACATCTCCCAGCGGGCTCCCACCGGTGGACAGCCCCACATTCTGCTCCCAGGTCTGCCCTGCCCGGCCTCAGACATAGCGGAGAAGACATGAGAGAGCTTTCCATCAGACCTTCAAATATTAGTATTTAGAAGAAAAACCTATTTTTTTTTCTTTTTTTTTCTTAAAGAAAATAAAAGGATCCATCCCTGCTTCACAGCAGGTACCTGCGATGGGTATTTTAGACCCCTCTCCAAATGCTCTCTATCATGCTTAACGGGAGAATGCGGTATTTCAAGAGTTTATTTTCCATGCCAAAATGTTTGGGATTGAAATACAGTCCGATCTGCAGTCACGACAACTAATTATTTTAATTAGCGCTGCAGCAGCTTCCACGATACGATTGTTTGCTTTCCCTACAGCAGAATCACTGAAAATTTCAACAGCTTAATGATGCTTTCTGCTTCGAGTGAAAAATGTGTTCTCTTTTTGAGCACTCGCCTTTGAGTTGGATTAGAGCCTTCTCAACTTTAAAAAGGACTTTAAGACTGCATCTGAAAATTGCAGCTGAACTTCCAGCAGTGCAGGACTAGCACCAAACCGTGCTCAACCACAGCGATGGGCTGTGAAATTTAACTTCTTTTTCACACCTTCCACTTCTACTGTGCCTCAAGGCACCCTCTTTGTCGACTTGCTTTGGTCCTCGCTCGAAGATACCCAAGTATTTTTAAAAATCAGCTTAATTAGTTTTTAATAACTAATTTGGAAGTTATAACAGCAATAATACTCCCAGACAATATCATCAGATAACTCCTATTTCCTAGTTAAAGCTTTGCCTCGGGATGGCTAATTCTTTGATGTTATCATTTCCTCTAAGTAATGAGCACTTTGTAGGAATTAAACGGCTTCACTGAGTTGCTCTTGGACCAAAAACAATCTGACAACTAGGAAGAAAGCGCTCTGTGGTCCCACATGTGTTTGAAATGTTATTACTGAGGGTGACATAATACATGAGTTACCAGTATCAGTGCTCTTTAATTGCTTTTAATTACACAGGCTTCTTCAGATTTAGTATTTGCTGGAATCAAGTCAGATCGGTTTCCAAAATCACATAGCTCATTGAACTTGAATTTAGCACAGGCGCTGCCTCTATTTAGACACTGATTTATGTCTTTTTTACTTCAGAAAGTACCTCATTAAACAAAACACACTGCTCATGTTCTATCCAAAAGAACAAGTTAACTAACCAGCACATCTTCCTTCTTTTATGTCTTCTATGTTTAGAGGAGAGGCTGCTGATACCAGTGCTTTCCATTACAGCCCCCACAGTTACCAGTATGGGCAGTGTGTGCATGGCAATGCCTGCGTGAGACCAGGTAAATGCTAAACCAGGAATGTTTGGTTTCTTCCCGTGAACATCCACCATCATCAGATCCACACACATTTAAAATATTATCACAGAATCATAGAATGGTTCAAGTTGGAAGGGACCTTAAAGATCATCCTGTTCCAACCCCCCTCACATGGGCAGGGACACCTCCCACCACACCAGGTTGCTCAAAGCCCCATCCAGCCTGGCCTTAAATACTTTGAGGGATGGGGCATCCACAACTTCTCTGGGCAAATATTATTATTATTATTATTATTATTATTATTATTATTATTATTATTATTATTATTATTATTATTTGTTCTATTAGTTCAGTGATTATTATTTTTAATTACACCTACAGAGGTGTCATTCAGGACTGTAATTTTTTCATATTAAGAGGATGGGTGAAGGTTAGCATTGCCCATCAACATCTCAGAGAGCTCCACTGACTCTGGTTGAACCCCTGATGATCCAGTCCATGAGAACAAATTACCTGCTGTATTCCACTGCTCTGTTCTCCTTTATTTGCCAAGTGCCTTCGTTCAAATTAGGCTTAAAAATACTTTTAAAAATACTCAATGGCCCCACTGAAGTCAGTGGGGGGGCCGGGGGCTGTAGCTGAGAGCAGGATGCAGGCGAGCAGTGCAGGTTGCCTGGACCTCTACCAGCACCAGAAACCTCTGGCTCTGGAGGAACTCTCCTTCCAATCTGCCAAACGACGGCAGAGCCCTCCGCTCCGGGCATGAAGGTCAGGGGGGTGCCTCCATGCAAGCGGGTTTCGGGCAGCCCAGGGGCTGAGCAGAGCACACTGGCAGTGCCTCCCCTCCCCACGCTTGAATTGCCATCGCTTGGACTCCCAGGATTGCATTGCCACCTTTATTTTTCAATGCCAGCACCAAAAAACCAAACCAAAGCAACCCGCTTCACCATTAAGCGCTAACTAGTCAACCTTGCATAGGCATGACCCACTGAGAAAAGATATCACTAACCTCATCTATAGCTTTCTTATAGCTCTGTGGGTAAAGGAAGAATAATCATCATCAGAGGAAACAGATCGGGACAGGAAAAAGCCAGAGGAAGGGCAAGCAGGTTAGAAATAAAATTAGAATTGTTAGCTCAACGCTGTGGAGTGTAGAGAAAAAAAAAACACAACATCAACATAACATTAATACACATTAAAAAAAAAGAGAGAGAGAAGCAGTGGAAATTCATTTTGTTATTAGGCCGACTCTGCAGTTTTCAAATACAAAAGTCAACAGCATTAAACCAGAAGGGAACACTTCGGATGAGATTTTGCTCAGAGCAATAGAAGGGGAGTGTACCGAGACCGCTACCGGGTTTGGTGTGAAGCTGCAAAGGCTGTTTTCGGGGGGCCGGTCGCCCACCCTCCCCGAGCAGAGCATCCCCTCCGCTGGGCTGCTGCAGGGGGGACATGCAGCACGGAACACAACAATGTGCCATCAGCAACCACCGCGCCCAAGCTAGCAAAGCCCTTAAGCATCTGCTTCGCCTGGAAACAAACCTTAAGTGCTTTCCCCTAGACTTGGGCTCCTGGATCAGAAAACTCATGCACTCCCTTTTCAAGCATTCAGTCTCCCACGGGGGGCTCTCGCCGTACTGCTGCTTTCCAGGCTCTCCGCTGGAGGAGCAACGGTACTAGCCTCTTTTTTGGGGTCCCCGCGGTTGTGCTACTGCACCGAAGGGCAACATGGCCAAGCTGGCTGGCAAAATTCCCGTGGGAAGTAATGTCAGACTTACAGCAGGTCGGCTGGGCCGCGTCACGTCCCTGTTGTCCTCCTGCTTTACCTTCGCGGGCTCGTGGGAGAGCACAGGGGACCCTTCGGGTTTGGCGTTCCCTGGGAGAAAGGCAAAGGGGAGAGAAGGGGAGTTAAAAAGTTGCTGACATGGCTTTTAAGCAGGAGTTAAAACACTTGGGGAAGAGGGGCTGGAGAGCTGCCCAACAGAAAAGTAGATGGGGGTGTTGGTGGACAGTTGGCTTAACATGAGCCAGCAGTGTGCCCGGGTGGCCAAGAAGGCCAACAGCATCCTCGCTTGTATCAGGAACAGCGTGGCCAGCAGGAGGAGGGAAGAGTAAATTTAGTAGGGAAGAACAGGTTTAGATTGGATATTAGGAACAAGTTCTTTCCTCTGAGGGTGGTGGAACACTGTGACAGGTTGCCCAGGGAGGTGGTTGAGGTCCCTTCACTGCAGATATTCAAGGTGAGGCTGGATGAGGCCCTGGGCAACCTGGTGTAGCTGGGGGTGTCCCTGCGACTGTGGGGAGGTGGGACTAGATGACCTTTGGAGGTCCCTTCCAACNGGTATCCAAGATTGTAGGGGTATTTTTGTGTGTGTACGGTTGCACTTGGTGATCTCAGAGGTCCTTTCCAACCACGAAGGTTCTGTGATTCTTTGAAAGCTGATGCTGTACCCCATCGCCCTGAAAAAGTGGAAATGGGGGGCTTCATCCCCCTCCTGCTTGTGTTAGCCCCTTCCCCAGCTATCTGCCCATGAAACGCAGGAAGATAGTGTTGAAAGCAGACAAAGACCTCCCACGCTCAGGACTGGATGCCCTGTAAATAGGTCATTTTTGTCCAACTAATAATGTTCCACTTCGATTTGCTTCTGCTGTCTCAAAAAACCCTCCTGCTCCTCTCTACTTGGAGCATCCCTCCATGCAGTGACAGAAGCCATAATCCAGCCCAGCCTCCACAGACAGCCCTCTTGCAGCGTTGCTGCCTGTTTTGCTACTAAAAAACCAAATACACTCTGCAAAAAAGCAGGGCATAGGATGGATTAAAAAGCTCTGCAGCATCTAACATTGCTAGGACATTATTTGTCACAGGATTCCTCAGCAGTGAAAACACAACCAAACCAGAAAGGACAATTGGTGATTGGCGATGAAGTCCTTTTATCGACTACCTTAGAGAAGTGACGGTTCCAACAACAGACACGTCGTCTTACGACCAAGTCATAAAAAATTCAAAGCATGGAGGCAGCATTTGTTTTAATGCGCTTTAGCCCTGGGGATTTATGCTGTGGGGCTGTGCCAGGAATGCAGATGTATGGGCTGTATGTGCTTTAGTAACTCCTACTGCGATTAAACTGGGGAAGGGAATATAGAATCCTAAAATGGTTAGAGTTGGAAAGGACCTTAAAGATCATCGAGTTCCAACCCCCCTGCCATGGGCAAGGACACCTCCCACTACAGCAGGTTGCTCAAAGCCCCATCCAGCTTGGCCCTGGATATCTTTAAGAGTGGCTCTAGGATGAGAGAAGTCAATTCAGGTAGGAACATAAACCCAGTGTAAACACAACTTCCTGGTGAAAGCATTTTAGAGAAAGCTTATTACAGGCTAATTCACTCTGCTCCCATCTCAGGCTTTGCACAGAGATGAAGCTCAAAAAAAACCCCACCACCAACCAAAAAACCCAGAAAAAATAGAGATACCCACCCAAAGTACCATCACAGAAGAAGTGAGCTTGGGTCATTGAAGATAGGAAGCTGGTATTCTTTTTTTAAACCCTACAGCATAACCCCCACATCTCCTTTTCTATAAGTTACTTAGCACTGGGATGCTTTGGGGGAGTGTGGGAGCAGTGCATGCTGCTGTGGGCATCCCACGTCAGCACCCAGGCAAAATGGAGGAGGCCACAGGTCACAGAAGTACATCAGAAATGATGAATCCTTTGATTTTCAAAGTTTAAAAAAAACCATACAGAATCATAGAAGGGACCTTAAAGGGACCTTCCAACCCCCCTGCCACGGGCAGGGACACCTCCCACCAGACCAGGTTGCTCCAAGCCCCATCCAACCTGGCCTTGAGCATCTCCAGGGTTGGGGCATCCACAGCTTCTCTGGGCAACTTGGGACAGCATCTCACCACCCTCACAGTCAAGAGCACCCTCAAAGTAAAGAATATATGAGATCACAGACCTCTTGCCCTTCCTGCTTAACAAACAAGCCTCAGAAAGTGCGCCTGGTGCTGAGGGACGATTTGATGAACCTCACCTCTGACTCTGTTGCGCTCACTGGAGCCAGCCTGGGAGCCGGGCTGGGATCCTCCCTGGGAGCTCGGTTGGGAGCTGGGAGTGCTGGAGCTGGAAGAGCTGCCGCTGCTGGTCCTCTGCAGCGGGCTCTCCACGATGGGCTCCGTCCTCCTCAGGTCTGGGTTGCTGTGGAAGCATAAAACAGAGGGGCACCATCAGCCGGTTGTCACACACATCTCTGGGGATTCAGATCCATCCCACCCCAACAGGGACAGCTGGAAGGTGAGAAGACACCTCCTCTGCTGGAGAAGACAGGGCTGAGGTCTTCTCTTCTGAAGCTATTGAAGCTCCAAGCCTCACTGGGGGACTACGTAGAATTAGGCACTCTTTATGAAGGTGGACCACAGCCACAATGAAAAATTGGCTGGAGAAGCTTTCTACTAGGATTTTGCCAAATTTGGCAAAAATTAAAAGGATTCTTTCAAAATACCCCTTCAGCCTGTACATGTGCAATTCTGGAGTTAACTGAATTAACCACCAATATTCATCATAAAAGCAGAAATTTGCAAATTGGTGTTAGACAGAGGAGAAATATTTCAGTGAGGAAGGGATCTCAAGCTTGCAACAAGGCTGCGGATCACTTCTACCACTTATTCACACTCCCCAGTTTTCATGGGCTTCACTGCAAACTTGCATCAGACATCCATTTTTCTTCCTTGATTGCTTTCACCCTTGTGAACATCCATAAATCCAGAATAAAAAGCGTCCTTGATACACAAAAGAGTGACTAATATCTCTCTGGGTATCAAGATGCCTTTAGGAAATGAATTCTTATTTGGCACTGAAACGACACCAGAAGACATGTTCATGCAGAGTTATGCAATTTGGTTTTCCGCAATATTTCTGTTAAGTGATGGTATTATTCAAAGTCCTGTCAAAAAGCTGGAGAAAGCTTCTCCCATGGAGTCCAATTAGGACTTTTGTGTACGTAAAAATGATGCAGTAATAGAGCCACACGGAACATTTCATCTGCAACCAGAGGTTGTGCACATCAAGGGTGAGGTGTGGACACGGTGTGACCACGATGGTGCAAAAAGCCCGTTGCCAGAATGGTTTGGATGCTGCCTGTGGTTATTACACAAAATATTCTGAAGCTATTGAGGCTCCAATCTCACTGAGGGACTACACAGAATTAGGATTCCATAGGCATTATCCATCAGCCTACGGATATTACGTAAAATCCCTGCCCAGTGTTATCTTGCGTTGACACAAGTTGGGTATTAAAACGGTGAGAGCAAGACAGTAACTTTCTGCATGCGAGGAAATACACCCCCATCTCACCCCCCATTTGTTACAATAGGGTGACAAATTAAAGAAAGCATATTTTAATAATATTTACATTTATGCATGGGAGGAATCAAAAGCCAGTAGGAGAGGTGGTTCAATAAGAAAATTGGAGAAATGCTACATTACGGTGAGAGAAATTAAATGAGAAACTGTTTCACTGAATATTTAATGGACATGGCAGCATCCTAATCGTTTCCAGTTTTCATTAGACTGAAGGTCTCCTGCTCATGCTGTACAGCTGACGTGTCCTTAGCTATATTAATTCATTAAATGTATTGGAATAAAACAAAACTAATGTTTTTACCTGTACCGACCAGGACTGGGATTGAAAGGCTGAAGGAAACACTGGGCAACCTTCAACTCGAGTCCCACAGACTCCTATTATCCTTTTCACTTTCAATGAGGACCATGCAGTCCAACACCCCTCCACACCTGAAAATTGTCTTTCAAGCAACAGCTACTAAAATGAACACCATTTTCAAGAGCTCCAAATGCTTCAGCCCTGAGCAACAAAGAGGAACCAACTCTGCTATGAATGTTTTTTGTCTAATTTAAAAAAACAACAACAACAACAAAACCAATTCCTCCTCCTCCTGCAACCCCTGCCAGCTACTCCGAGCTGCTGTGCCTGAGTGTGCTGATGCATGGCTGGGGCACTGAGTTGGAAAGGAAGACGTGTGCTGGAAAACTGGTGACAGCACATGGCTACGAACATCCCAGCATCTGCCTTCTGACCTCAGCCTGAAAAGACAAGGCAGGAAGAAGCAAGTAAAGCGCTCCATCACGCAAGGCTATGTGGCCATCTTTATTGATGATCTGGATGAGGGGACTAAATGCACCCACAGTCAGTTTTGCAGATGATGCCAAACTAGGTGGGAGTGTTGCTCTGCTTGAGGATCAGAAAGCTCTACAGAGGGACCTGGACAGGCAGGATCTATGGGCCAAGAATGGGATGAGGTTTAATAGGGCCAAGTGCTGGGTCCCACATTTTGGTCACAACAACCCCNAGGACCAGAGGAAATGGTCTGAAGTTGCAGCAGGGGAGGTTTAGATTAGATATTAGGAGAAATTACTTCACTGAGAGTGTGGTCAGGCACTGGAAGGGCCTGCCCAGGGAGGTGGTGGAGTCACCATCCCTGGAGGTATTTAGAAACTTGTAGATGTGGCGCCTCAGGGCATGTTCTAGTGCCCGAGATTGTTGGGTTGGGTGATTTGTTTTGTGGGTTTGTTTTGTTTTGGCTTGTTATTTTTGTGTGTGTATGGCTGGACTTGATCTCAAATGTCCTTTCCAAACATGAAGATTCTATGAAGATTTTGTGGAACGTGTATTTTTACACTGAGATTTGCCTGTCAGAGGTCTAGATCTGCCCGCGACGCTCAGCAAACCAGAGATGTGTTCTCGCATGACTAAGCCAGGCTTTTTCCATCCAGCCCTGAGCAATGCCTGTCATCTCCCTGCTCGTTTTAAACACACTTGGAGACAGCTCTGACATGGCAGAGATCAGACCAGCATCCTTCCTTGGGGTGATTCGAGCATGCCCTGCACTCTGCTGTGCCGGAGAGCTGGACCTGGCCAGGCTAAAGGCCCTAGTCCTAGGAAGCCAAAAAGGAATTTGATCCTTGATCTAAGGAAGATCTCACCAAGCTGCATCAGTGTCTGTCCCCCAGCACAGTCCTCAGTTGTTATCTGTGAAAAGCTGCTCCAGTGCATAGGAAAAGTATGGTATGGATCACCGAGATCTCCCCACAGGGTTATATGGATCCCCTTATATGCAAGAGGCAGTGCTGGGAGAACCAGAAGCCAATTCCACTAGAGAGAGTACTCAAATTCCTGTTTGACCCCACAGCAGCAGATGCAGCATCCACCTCCAAACCCTGCAATGCCCAAGGAACATATTCAGCCCAGGGAGCAAATCCTCCAGGGACCCAAAAGCTCATGGTGCCTTTGCTGCTGGTACAAAACACTAACGAACGCAAAACCAGTTCATCCCAGCGACAGGAGAAGCATGGCAAATCTCGTGTTGTCACCCATCTGCAAGAGCAGGGCTGAACCCCAGCCCATGTCGGGGCTCCCCAGCTGGGTGACACTAGGAAGAGTTTGTAGCACACCAGGATTGCTGCTGCCTGTCCAGCCCAGTGTCCCTACCTTGCCCGAATGGGCTGGGAGCCCAGCCGGGGCCCCAGGGCGCTGCCGTTGCCCGGGGAGTTCTTCCTCGCCAGAGCAGGGGATATGGAAGTGGTTCGTTGAGGCACCTGGAAAAGAACAGAGACATCCACCATCACCCAGCCTGTCCCACCACGCCTCAGGCTGAGAGATCAGTTTCCCACTATGCAAAACTTACAGCAATTATGAAACACAAAAGCTCTTGGATTTTAGAAAGAATCACCCGAGACAGAAGCGAGCTGCAAAGGTGGGGTCAGGGATGGTCCCAAAGGTGGGGTCACAGGGTTGCTCTCAGCTGAGGAGCCCTGAGCAGCACACAGAGCAGCCCTGCTACCATCAAACAGGGCATGTACGTTTATAAAAATGAACGTATGCACACACATACATAAATATATATATATAATTTAAATCTAACAAAACCCAGAAGACTGATTTTTAAGGTAAAATTCAGGCTGAAGTGTATCTCAGCAGCCATGGTGGAGTTTTCAGCATCTCTAGGTCAGATCTAACACACACCAGCAGAGAGAAGGTGTTGACTGGTGGACAAACAAGAGGGTTGACAGCGGGAAGATCCAAACTGATCCATTTAATGCTCATATAAAACTCTACGACCTTCGTGGAGCTTCAGATGCTGCTGCCAGAACCTTGCTACCGGTAGGACAACTCATCACCAATGCCACCAGCAGAAACCCAAAGCCAACCAACCGTAGCCTATGGGTGCTGCAGGGTGGGGGGTTACCTGGAGACCTGCCTTATCCCGTGGGAGCACAGGCATCCCTGGTAGTGACATTCCCTGGCAGCACAGGCTGATGTGGAGAGGCACAACGATACTCACCGTGCCATACCTTCCATCAGGTAACAAGAGAGAGGCCAAGGGTTCAGTGGAATTAGGCTTCCCTCCCCGTTTTTTTTGAGAATAAACACACAATTATGTGAGGCAAGATAAAAAGATGTAGAGAGCAAGCGAGCTTTATATTCTGCAGCTTCACTAGCTACAGCTTGTCTCATTAAAAAAGCAATCTCCCCTCCAGGTAGGGCACTCCGCAGTGGGGACGTGGGGAGTTCTTTACCTTCCTCTGAAGCATCCAGCTGTAAGCACTGGCAGAAACAAGACCCCGGACCACAGAGACGGCCGGCCCTGCCTCACAGGGCAGTCCTTTTCTTCCTGTTTCCCAAAACATCAAACCCACTTTGGGCAGTAAAACATGAAGTTGGAGTCCGCATGGGTATTACTGCTTTATATGTGACCTGGTAGGGACCCTTTTCCAGAGCTTGTGTCCCTCAGCACAGAGGGAAAACACTCCAGAAAACACCTTTTATCCAACACCTTTTATTTTTCTGGAGTGTATCCACAGGTGCTGCGGTCTCACCACATAGTACATTACTGCAGCTAAGAGATGCCCTTCTCAAAGGGCTCATGGCAAAAGTCAACCTTAAATTGCAAGGGGGTTTCTCAAAATTTGGTTAAAACCAGCCAGGCAGCCTCCTGCACTACAGAGGAGCAAAGCACACACACAATTCCAGGAGCTGTTGGCTTGCTTTTCCTCTTAAGTAAGCAGCAAATGCCTCTTACCACAACTAAGAATATTGTTAACATATACGACAGGCCACCACAGATCCCTTGCACAGGGAGGCTTACCTCATAACTGATATTTCACTCTTAAAAAGGCCAGTCACTCACTTTGTTAATACATAGAAAAACTGCCTCTCAGTCAGGGACAAATACTGCCTTCACTGTCACTGATTAATTTTATAATCATTTTTTTCTCTGCAAAAATCCTCCCAGGCTGAGCGCTGATTCACTCTAAGAGAGGAACTTTAATGGCCAAGTTATAATTCTTCCCAAATGAAGGTGTATAAACAACACGATCAAAATACTAGTCCAGAAGAGTCTTAATTAAAGAGGTACTGCCAGGCGCTGCCAAAATGTCAATGAAGGTATAAAGCTGCTGGAGCCCTTACAAGTCTTCCATCAAATATTGATTGCAACTGGAGGCACGGTCCCAGTCTAAAAAGGACCCGTCTTATTGAGTATGACAAATTTTATGTTCCTATAATTCTATTTAAACAGAAGGCTGTTTTTTATCCTAGGGAAAGGAGAAATTAATTTGCTTTGGCCTCTGTCCGGGCTCGAGAACTTTCTTTGCTGGAAGGCAACGCTGTGTGTGCACCCAGAACCAACTCCCAGTGTCTTGTGCAAAACCTGCCCTGGGAAACACAGCCCCTGGGCAGGTGGGTCCCCGCCACGGAGCCACGAGGATGGGCTCTGCTTTGCTGGAGGTTTGGGGGGGGACTCAGCTCTGGGATTGCCCCTTTGATGTGCTGAAAGCGAGGAGCGATAGTGTTACCTTTGGTGGAATGTCTTCCTCCTGCCGTAACCAAGAACTTCGGTCAAACTTTTCAATGCGAGGGGGCAGAGGAGGGTTTTCTGAGGTGGGGTCCGAGTTCTGCCTTGGCATCTCAGTGCGGTGAGAGGTCACCGTCAGAGCCTCCTGAAACCCAGCCAGTCCCTTTGCAGGCTGTTCATGCAGTGACTGAGACCCAGACAAGGAGCTTCCTTGGGATTTCACAGTGACCAGATGTGGAATCTAAGCACCAAGTCAAAACAGAACTATCAGTACAAAATGGGAAAAAAAAAAAAAAAAAGGAACCAAAAAAAGTATTAAAAAATTTGATTTTTTTTTTTTTTTTTAAATTTTTAAAAAATTTGATTAGCACCTTGGATGCACTAAAAAGCCCCCTCGGTGTGAGATCAGCACTGCCTTGGTTTCAGGAACTTCTGACTTACATCGCTTCGATGCAAGATCTATTAAAAATCACCCTGGCACAGCTCAGCCTTTTAAAATTGGGCAACGTCATGCTTCCATCCTGCTTGAGCACGGTGGTTCAGCCCCACAGCTGTCCCATGGGTACCACCGTCCTGTGGGTACCACCCCATGCAGGGGGGGATGCTGCTCCCACACACGCCGTGCCCGCCCCAGCCTGACTTTCCAGCTCCCCACGCCTGCGCCTCTAAGGCTGTGCTAATGAGGTTTGGCATGGATTTTTCCTTGTTAAAAATGAAAAAAATAATAATTTAAAAATAAAATCAAAACAGGAGGAGGAAACGATAATAAAGAATAATTAATTTAAAAAAAAATAGTCAGGAATTCTGAGGCATAGATGGCTTAAAAAAATATTTTGAGGCATGAGTACCTATAGGTCTGGGTAGCTCCTTATCTCGTGGACCAGCGCTATGGATTTAAGGGTTATGAGTGAAAGGAATACTGACGTTCATTTTTGGGAAACCTGAGAAATTCACAAAGTTAGAGTTTGTGACACCAGAGCACCTTCCCAGAACCCTGTGAAGCACTTCTTTGCAACTTTTATGTGACATTTCTCCATACATGTCTACGTACACACGTACATGTATCACGTGCATGGTGTATGCACGCATACATTTACCCGGGTCTCTGGGTTTCAAACCACCTTTCCATTAGTATTTTACCACCAGACAGAAGTCTTTGTAGCTGTTGACAATACAGGTTGTCAAAAAGGTCACCAAAAAGGTTGACCAAAAGGTCTCTGATTTAGTCAATCAGATAGATTAAAGCGAAGTGGGGTTTTACTCACTTCCCAGCATACATAGACCATGTACATCGGTGGGAAAAAAAAAGAGCTATATGTTTAAGGGCTTTCCTGCATGTATTTTGCTTAAAGCTGGCATCATACTGCTAACCTACAGGTACTTTGTTGGCACATTTTCCCATAGAAAGGCCAGGTGGACGTGGAGCAAAGGCTTTGTACTTCCCTCTGAAATCCCCGCTGGAGTCTGCGGGAGCACTTGCAGGGGCTGGACCAGAGCCACCACCAGCGCCTAGGTCAGAACTTTCAGTGGCAGAGTCCTTACAGACCTGGTGGCAGGGAGGAATTTTTGGATGGTCATGGTGATCTATGCCCTCTCCAGATGTGTTTGTGACTGATGTCAACTCAATGGAAAAACCAAAACAAAACCTTGAATTAAAGCGGCAAAGAAAGCAAAAACCTCTTTCTGATGATCCTCAGCATCCAAGCATCCCGGGTCTTTCGTCCCAGGTGCTGTGGTTTTAGTCCTTTACGTAAACCAGATCCAAAGAGGAACAGAGCAACTGCCACACTGGACCAGGCCAGCGGTTCCTCTTGGTCCTCCAGCTTGTTTCTGGCAGTGACCAGTATGTGATGCTTCAAAGGAAGGTACTAAACCAGGCGTGATGTTTCTAACACATGGAGGTGACAAGGGGAAGCCACTCATGAATGTAGATGCTGCTCTTACTCACGAACACCCTTAAGGCTGAGAAACCAGGGAGCAAGACACTATTTCCTTTGAATCCACTCTTTTTCTTGTTACCTTACCAGCACCCCCAGTGTCCTCCTCCTGCCTCCGGAGGGTGAGGGATCCATTACCTGCGGGTCCACGGGTCGGAGCAGGGGTGGGGTCCGGGCTGGTTGCACACCACTAATGCTGAATGATTCCGACCGAGGAGGCAGGTTGGGGTCCGAAATCCTGTTGGCCACTTTATGGGGCATGGCTGGCGAGCTTTGGCGATTGAGCCGGGAGCGCTCCTCCACCTGTGGCGAGACAGGGAGGGTGGGCGAACACCTCGGAAAAAGCCATTTCCAAGTGAAAACCAAGGTGCACGTATATATAGCAAGGTATGCATATATAGAAGGAAGCTCTTCTTAGGTATATCAGGGTATCGTATGACTACAGAAGCCAAGCTGCCCAGCAAATTGTGCAATAAATGCATTTTAAAGACATGGCAAGGACCACTTGCTTTTAGGTACATAATTTCTGAATATGAAATGGAAAAAATAAAGACAAGGCAACATGCCTCAGAGAGGTGTTTCTACAAGATGACTACTGAGAAGCTCTTGCTTCTTCTCAAATGTTATCTCTAAGCAAGGGGACTACGAACGCCACGAGCAGTGCTTTTGTTTGATTATCATAAAAGAATAAACATGACATCCAGAAAAATGGCTGGCTTTTGATCTAGATTTAGCGAGTCTGGCACCTTGTCGTGTACGGAAGGGTGAAGAGCTCTGTCGTCGATGGAGAAATAAACCCAAACCCCACTGCTTTCGGCTAACTCTCAATGGAAACACAGCGGTTTCAGCTAACCCAGGCACACGTGCAGTCTGGGTGCTCCTGCAGTCAGACTCAGTGCATTGATATTCATGCAGCATATGCTATGCAGAACTTTCGATACCTCGCGATCTGACGCCTTATTTTCATTTATGTGTCATTAACACGTTAAATACCCTTAGCGTGTCCCGGTTCCAGCCTGGACAAATGTCATGTTAAAAGGCAATCTACAAAAGAGGTTTGCTTGGAAAGAACCACAGCTCTTCTTTAAGCAAATAAATATACAAGAGACAAAAGAGTCATTACAGGAATAAAAACGAATCTCTTCCTCTTTCAGATGCTGAGCAGGAGCCAGAGTAAAATTTAGGTAAAGATCTGCATTATGGACTCTTTTCTTTCTAGTTCATGAGGGACCACCCAGGCCACTGCTGTGTCCCCAGAGGACTTCACAAGTCACCCAGGTGAGCAGAGGCCATGCACAGCTCGGTTCAGCGATGCCCACGGGAGCAGATGTGAGGATGGGAAGGAGAGCATGGCGGAAAGGAGAACTCCTCTGACCAAGGGGACACAGCAGCACGAGTGTTGGGTCGCAGACCTGTTCTGGTACATCTGCTTATCAGCCATGGCTTGGCACGAATGGCAGCAGAGATGGTGCTGCCGCCAAGTCCTCTGGCTGTTTGCAGGCGCGCTCCGGCACGTTGCCAAGCCGTAATGCGTGGCTGATTATCGAGGACTTCAAAGCTTGCGTGGAGGAGAAGGCAGGAGTGATGAAATGGGGATGTCTCTCTACTGGGAAGGAGAAAAGCACTTGGTTTTCCCACCGCCGGCAGCTCCCTTGCTCGCACGTTGTTGCGCCAGCACAGCAGAGGATGCTCTTGGGACTCTCCATCTTTACTCTGCGGAGCCGTAGTGACTCCGCTGTTAGGCAGGGAGAGGGGAAAAAGCAGCAAAACCCTGCAGGAATTCATCATCACCCTGGTTCAAGCCATCTCTAATTGAACTCAAGATTCCCCATTACAGGGGAAACATCCTCAGCAGCTTCTGCACAGTCCCCGAGGAAGGCTGCTAATGTTTTAATACATCACTTCAAAGCCAGGGAAGGATAAAAGCCACGGGGACCGAAGGAGGAGCTGACGTGCATGTCGGCTGCTGCAGAGAACAGCACGGCTCGTGACGCACAGCCGAGCCCTCGGGAAACTCTGAGCTGCAGGGAAGAACCGCAGGGCCCGGCCACCACATGGAAAACATCTGATTAAACCTGTCCCCTCCTTTATTCATGGTCATTATGTGGCATAGACCTGCCCGAACCCATTCTTCAGCTGACCAAGCTTCCTTGTCACTGAGAAGTTAGACCTGGCCATCTGCATCCCTTTGTTTAACAAATATTGGTCCATAACAGGAGAAGGCAGTAAGGGAGGGAGCTGCTAATTACAGTAATGCTGCTTAGAGCACAAATGCCACATCCCTGGCTGGGTCATTAGAAGGTCTCAACGTGATGTCCAAAAGTCTTTATTTGTAAGAGATGTGGGGCTGGGTGGACAGGGCAGGCCTGGGCCAGCACCCAAGCAACATCTCAAGCTACATCCCAAGTGAACTTCCACTGGATAACCATTCCCTCACAAGACGATGAGTAGACAGCAGATGGGGATGTGCATCCACGTGTGTTGCTAGGAATATTTGAACAGACTGTTTTGTTTAGCCTAAAAAAGGAGAAATCCTTGACTGTGCTCCGGGGAAGCTATGAAAGATGCAGTGCAGCCCAGTTCCTAACCCAGAGCTTTGTCTTCACCAACAGGCTGGTCTCTTTTCAAGGGGACACAACCGCAAGGTGAGCAGCCACCTTTATGTTCTATCCCATGTCTGCAGGGTCATGGACTCACCACGTGAAGACAAGTGAGGTGGGAAAACAAGTTCATAAAGGAGAGGTATGAGAAACAGAGAAGCTCAAGGAGAACTCGGTTATGGTGATCAAGCTCCTGAGGGAGAAGACTTGAGACCAACGAGCATACAAACAAGGACGATACGGGATATCATGCAAAATCCCCAGGAAATATCCCAATAAGCCCCACAGAGCCTCCAGAAACTGTAGGCTGAGCACCAGACTTGTCTTTGCCTTGTTCCCAAAGGAAAACAAAGCCTTGATATTTCTGTTAAATTAGCAGTCATGGCTTGGGTATGGAAATTGCTTAACTACAGCAAGAACCATGGCGGGCTAATTATCAGCGCAAGTCTATCTGTATAGCCAGCAAGGATGGTACTTCAACACAGGCAGCAAAATAGCTGAATTTTGCTAAAAGTGGGACTCTGCAGTAGATAAAGTGGGGGATGGAGGTGAGAGGAGTAGTTTGGGGAAGTTCCCAAGGGTTTTGGTTCAAGGCAGTACATCAAACTGCTGCTCCCAAGAGCAGAAAGATGCCACAGCTGCTGCTTTGGGCATTTCAGTAGAAACCAGACGGGATGGTGACACACGTAAAGAATAAATAGTTTGGAGAGCTAATTGGTGGAAGCTGGAGATGTTCTCCAACAATAGGAAACCTCATCTTCCCCGTGATTTCAGCACAGGGTATAAGGCCACGTTCTGCCGCTGTTATTCATGTTGTACAGTTCCCAGGACCCTGCTTCCAGTGATGGCATCAAGAGATGTCACCTTCCCCACAGAATAGAAGAAATGGGCCTTTGTGTTTGAAATGGAAAGCTAAATCCAGCACTTTTCTCCTTCACCCCAGATTAAGAGTGAGAGTCCTCTTTATATACCTTCATTATAGTTTTGAAGACAGCACAGAGGTGCTTTAGCAAGGTGCTAGAGGATTTATTTAAAACCAGGCAACAAAAGAGAGTTTGATCCCTTTACCCTGCCTGCTACATGCTCTCAGCACCCCTCAGATGGGACACATGAGACCCAGTTCTGCACAGAGCTGCAGAGGCACCACCCAGGTGGAAGCTTCTCCCCATCAGAGGCGGCTCAGCACATCTGGAGCGTCTTATCTGCAGACCCACTTATCAAACTTGTTCCACTGGGTGGGCTGGAGAATCATGGTCCAGCTTCGTGAAAATACGTTGGCTGGCACGTGGCCACCAAAAGACTCTGAAGACCGAACGGGAAGGGAACGAAGGAGAAACCCCAGGGAGCATAAAGAGGCGGAAAGAGTTTTTTGACACCCACATCTATCTTTGTGCTGGTTTAGAAAGGCTAAGAACTGATTGTATTATTGGTTTTTGCTTAGCAATGGGTGGCTGATGGAATTTCTGGATATTTGATGCTTGCAGGTATTGTGGATGCACATCACATCTCTGCCAGGACGAGAGGGTGCCAGACATCTGGCAGCAGAGCAGGGATCCTGCTTAGTAGAAAAAAATAGCTGAGTTATTAAAAGATCTTACAAAATTCAACCAACTAAACACAAAGAACTTTACAAAAATTAACAGCGACAACGGGGACAAGCCTTACTGGAGTCACCACAAAGAATTTAGGAGAAAGAAAGTGTTTGCACATGATCCTGAAACCGCGCTGCAGACAATGCATGTCTCCATATTTTCAAGAATATTCAGCTAGGCGATAATTAATATTCAAGATCTCACTATTGTTACAACAGTTCCCTCTTTTTGCTGAAGTAAAAAAATAAAGAAAATTGACATTGCGGCTTGCCTTCCTGAAAATCATGAAAGAAGATTAACCCCAAGAGATACAGTACTGAGCAAGGGAGAAAAAGCTGTCTAGTCCCCATCTGATTATGTGGAACTGAATTAGTGCTCAGCAAGGAACCCTGTACAACCATCCTTTGCATTCACCTCTGTCCTCCAGTGGACCAGGAAGGAGCATCAGCAGCTCCTGGCAGGTCCACAAGTCTCCAGCTAGGGCTGAACTCCTCCAGGAGGATCCATCCTCCTCCTTCCATGCCCTCATGGAAAAATCTCCTTCCACCACCCCCTTGTCTCGCACAAATGTACATGCAGACACGTTGCATTGAACTGGGAGTGCTTCCAGCACAGCTATTGGCATCTGCTGGAGGCCAACCCAGCAGAGAGCAATCTGCTGTTTGTATTTCGGACCAAACTGCCTGCCCAGCTCTGCGGATTGCAGGCAAGCATCGTCATGCTCCTCGCTTTTGCCTACCTCCTTGGCCCAGGCAGGTTTCTCGCTGGCATTTATCCCTTCTTTGTAATGGTAGAGGGGTTTCTTCTCTGCCGGCCTCTGGTCCTGCCGCTGCTGCTGTTGCTGCTGCTGCAGGGACACCAGGTAGTCCCGCTCCTGCTGGAGCTGCCTCTGCAGCCTCTCCGCTTGCCGCTGCTCCTCCAGCTGCTTGCGCTTATACTCCTACCCAGGAGAAAGCACAGTGACACGGGTGCCTGGCCAGCATGTAAAATCAAGGCTGCAAACTGCAAAAAATTTATCCATTTGGGTGGAAAGCGGGGCCCGATTATCCAAAAGGCTGTTTTCTGGCAAAGCTCATTGTTTTGGGAAGGCTTTGGGGACTGAGCTCCGAACCATCCCTGGAGGAGGGATGGCTGGGAGGACAGAGACAGCAAATTTCAGAGTATTGGGGGGTGCCAGGCAGGGAAACGCTGTGAGACCCCAGCCCCGAGGGCTCAGACATCCCCTTATGAGCTACCATTGACTTTGCCCAGATTTTTCTGGACGGGAAGAACAAAAGCATCAATCCTATGAGGTGCCAAATACCACCGGATTAGGCAAATCCAACTGAAGCCAAGTCCTCTGTAGGACCAATTTATTGTTTGTGGAAAGGTCTCTGCAGCAGAGCCAACTGTATGATCCTTCTGAATCCCTACGGCTCTGTGCGATTTAATGAGTAAATAATTTTGAAATGGCCTTTTGAATAGGCAAGGGCTTGTGTGAGGGTTTTTCTCTTCCATGAATAAAATTAATAGCAAGAGGGAAATAGAATAACCCATGCGGATTAAAAGGAAACAGTGAGAGTAACAGCTACCAGCATGAAAAAGGAAAACTCAAAAACAAACTCAACAAAAAAAAAAAAAAAGCAGACAACTAGAATGCAAAGAGCACGAGAGGGAATATACAGTGCTCCTGGGAGGAAATTAAAACAAAAGGCTTTGCTTGGAATATGGAAACCCACATGGGAGGGTGGGTTTGCTGGGTGCAGACACACAACAGCTTGACCATGCTCCAAAAAAATGCTGCCAGCAGCCTTCTGAATTATGGGGTGACAGAGGGCTGTTACTGGCACAAGCATACCGATGCTGTGGAAGGGATGCAGGGGGAGAGGAGTGATACACCACAAGGGGACCTGACCGCAGGACCAGCCATGCTGGCAGCCAGGGTGTCCCCCCACATCTCAGCAGGGTGGGAGGGAGCTGGGGGGCGTGGGTGGAGGTGGGCACATGCGGACGCGACATGGGCAGAAAGCAGCAAGCGTGGCCAGGAGTCTCCCATTTACCAGAAGTAGCGCTTGCTCCTGCAACAACTGCTGCTGCAGGATCTCTAACTGTCTCTGCTCCTCCTCTAACTGTCGCCTGATGTACTCCTGGAGGCATGGGCAGCACGGATCGAAGGAAAAAGAGAGACAAGGTAAAAGAGACAGTATTTCCCAAGAGGAAGGAGAACGAGGTGGGCCACCCATCCCACCCAAAAGCTGACACCGGTCAATCAGCCTGGGCACCCTCCCTCCATCTCTGCACAAAGAGCCTGGGGTGTCCACCGCTCTAAAAAGGACCTCCCAGGGTAAAGACTAAACAAAAACCACTGAGAAAAAACAAAAATTAACTAGGAACACAACAAAAACCCACCCCAGGAACCCGTGGGTGGGAAAAACCTGCATCAGGTATCTCCACACCTGTGGGCAAGCAAGTGGATCCACGTGACAATAAATGACAGCAGTGGAAAGTGACACACGCGGCGTTAACAATTAAACAATTTGCTCTCAAGTGGTAAGAAACACAAGTGTTTACAGGAAAAAAAGATCTCTGGCTGGTGGGAAGAGGAATCTGCACCGAGGGCCATCGCCCCGCTCCCGATGGGTTACCTGCTCGTGCTCCGCGCGCCGCCGCTCCTCCTCCCGCCGCATCTGCTCCTCGTAGTGCCGCCGCTGCTCCCGCTCCTGCTGCTTCCGCAGCTCCTTCTCCCGCCTCTGCTGCTGTGGGGGGCAGGAGACACAGGTCAGCGCCCCTACTCCTCTCCCCGGGACCTCAAAGTCCTTTTTTTTTAAGCTTTTTTGGGGAGATGGCTTGCCTGGTGACCTGCAATGCTCCTACCCACCTGAGGATATGCCACACCTGCAGGCAAGTCTGTTTGGGGTGGTAAAGGGGTTTGTTCATCCCACCCCATCCTCACATGTTCTGGTACCTAGCACTGGCCATGGAGAACCCACAGCATCCTCCAAGCCAGTGCTGGACCATGCATGCAACCCAATTTCTTCTCCCACCCATGCAGTGCATGGTCCCCACTTACCAGTGTGCCCAACTGGTGGGTCACATTAGGCACTGGACGCACCAGGGCAGAGGGGGCTCACCTCAGGAGCCCATCACTTATGGGGAACTCATGTCTCAGTTCCAAGCCCACCCATGAGGATGAGGGAAGGTGCTGGGAGAGCTATTGCCCACCAAAAGAGGAACACATACAGAATCACACGATCACAGAATGATATGGAGTTGGAAGGGACCTCTGGAGATCATCTAGTCCAACACCACTGTGAATGCAGGTCCACCCAGAGCAGGTTGCACAGGAACTTGTCCAGGTGGGTTCTGAATATCTCCGGAGATGGAGACTCCAGCACCTCTCTGGGCAGCCTGTTCCAGGGCTCTGCCACCCTCCAAGTGAAGAAGTTCCTCCCTGTATTTAGATGAAACTTCTCATGTTCCAGTTTGTGCCCATTTCCTCTTGTCCTGTCACTGGGCACCACTGAAAAAAGACTGCCCCATCCTCGTGACACCCACCCTTTAAGTATTTATAGGTGTTGCTCAGATCTTGTCTGGACTAAAAAGACCCAAGTCCCTCATAAAAGAGATGCTCCAGGTCCCTAATTATCTTCGTGGTCCATCCCTCTCAGCTTCTGGTCTCAGCAAACGTCAACACCCAAGACCCAAAACCCAAGGGTTTTTCCTTTTTAAAACACAAACTGAACTTCTTCTCTTGCCATCCTCAGGGCCATGCCACCTGGGCCACATCCCTGCTTTCCCAGCTCTGTAGCATCTTTGCCCACAGCAGTCCAGGGTGTTTTGGGGCGATGATGACACCTGGGCACCCAGGTGACACTCGCCGCCGCTGCACCCCTCACTTTTAACCTACCACAAGTCCCCAGCTCCCTCAGTGCGGGGCCAGCTGCTGCAATACTTGGCCACCAGGCTGCTCCACAAGGCAGCCACTGGATCAGCAGAGGGCACTCAAATGCCAATATTGGCTACCGGGGCTCTGCAGCCTGCCACAACTCCATCATGTGCTGGCTGCAGGGCTGATGGGGAAGCAACCTGCTGAAGCTTAACCCTTTTTTTCCTCTTTTCCCCCCCCCTCCCCATTGCTGACACACAGCAGCAGTGGCAAGGTGGCCACCGGAGGGGCTGGAGATGCCCTACGTGGAAGGCTGGAGCTGGAAAGGGTGACTCTGCCCAAGGCTGAGCTGTTTGGAGACAAAGACGCATCCTCTTGAAACGGCTGCGCTGCAGTAAACCTGCACCATATATACAGATGGATTTCTTACCTATCCATAGAGATCTTTCTCCATAGATATCTTCTACAGAGGTATCTATTCCTATAATAGATTATTATTTCCTGGGATCTATCTCTAGAGCTGTATTCTACAGACATAGCTATTCCTATTACAGATATCTACCTATTTACAGAGATATTATATAGATCTATCTCTACAGTTTCTAATACAATAGATTCATCTCTAATATGTATATTTATAATAGATATCTAATAGATTTACTCTATTATATCTATTATACCCCTGTTATATATTCTACTTTGTAACCTGGTCCACTGGGAGGTGTCCCTGCCCATGGCAGGGGCTTGGAACTGAGTGATCTTTAAGGTACCTTCCAAACCAAACCATTCCATGGTTCTATGATTCTGTCTCCCTAGATGCAGATATCTATAGATACAGATATCTGTAGATACCTCCCTAGATACAGGTATCCATAGATATCTTCATAGATGGATACTTATAAAGACATATATCTATAGATAAGATACCTATACAGATAGATGTATCTACAGATAGATTTATAGATATCTTAACAAACATTTAAAGACACTCCCACATTCCAATGTAGGGAGGAGCCACCACCTGCCTTGCTGCCATCTCCTCATCCACAGGCAACATCCACAGCCCCCCTTCCACAGGAATTCTGCTGCTTTCCTCCAAACCCTAACGAGCTGCAGCACAGCTGCCGTGCCACCTATAGCCGTATCTACCAGTGCTGTTCCACTCGCCTCAGGGAAGGGAAGAGGAAAAAAACAATCCCCCATACATTGCATCCAACCTGAAATAACCTGCCAGCTCCAGACTCCGGCATGTCCCACGCCAGGCGCAGTCACTGGCGCTGCCCACGTAAGCTGGGGATCCATGTGCTACTCCCTGCCTAACGCCTGTCCTTGCTGAGCACAACGTGAACGTGGGGCTGTTTGTAGTGGTTTGGCTTTTTTTGGTCTTTTTTTTTTTTTAAACTCTATACTAGAAATTGGAGAAGATACACCGCCGGGACGCGGTAACTCTTGCAGCAGTAATGGTAATACATGGGATTTCGCTGCTATACCAGTGACCTCCTTAGGTAGCACTGCTGGAGATGGTCACTGCATGCAGAAGCACAGATATTTTGACTAAGGGCTTGAGTGCTACCCTGAGCTTCCAATAACAGCCACGTATCGCACTGGTTTTTTTGGGTGGGTTTTAATACTGGGGTTTCTTTAAAGTTAAAATAGCGTGCTCCTGAATAAAGCACGTAACGCTCGCGGAGGCTGGGCTTGGCTGGCAGGAACCAAGGCCCTGAATGCCGCAGCTATTTCTTAAATAAAAATCACCCAACTGGTCTTTATTCCCAATCCAGCAGGCGACCAAAGCCAAAGCCCTCCAAGGAAGGAGACAGAAGTGTTTTTCCCAGGGAGGGAGCAGTGCAACACCATCCCTTCCAGGAGAGCCCCAGCCAGAAGCCCATTTCCACACCAAAAAGCCTATTTAACCCCAGGAGCTGGGAACTGAGCTCTCCCAGGGATGGTTTTCTTCCAAAGCCAGGCTTGATGCTCTTCTGAAGGAGATTTAAAGGACTTCTTCACCCTGCCGCAGCCAGGCTTTTTCAGGCTGAAATACATCCATTTATGGAGGCCAGGAGCAGGGAGCTTCCCCTCCAGCTCAACAGAGTTTTTGTCAGGTCACATTACCAGCAAGTCATTTGTCATGGTCACATTATGAGCACCTTCAGCTAAACCCTGTGCAGCCTCCTGGCACACTCAGCTGTACGGCCACGCTCCGGCAGCTGGCAAACATCTGGAGAGGGTGGGCAAAGCCTCCAGCAGTGCCCCACCATCTCCCCTCTGCCTCTGCTCCCACAGGTGCTGGGATGATGGGGACCCAGTTTAAAGGAGCTCAGTCAGACGGAGCTGCAAACTGCGTGTGAGAAGTGCATGTGGAAAGCAAAATAATAGTAATAATAATAAATGGAGAGATTAAAAGATCTCTATTTGCCTCCTTTTCTCCCCATTTTCTACCCTCTCCCACTGCCAATGCACACTTCCCACGTTTCTCCAAGCCTGAAACTACTGTGTGTATTTACACTGTCCAGATCTATTATTCATGCAAGGCAAGAGCGCCAATTAATTAGGACTGCATTTATATAACTCTGCAGGTAAAGCTATATGTAGCTGCTTGTAAGCCAGAATGGGATCCTATTTGCGCCGCGCTAGAAATGACAGGCTTTAAATATTGATGAGGGAAGACACACGAAGGCAAAAACCTCTGGTGGGAAGGTCCTTGGAGGCCTGGTATGAAACAAGGACTTCAAAGGAGCAAGCTCACTTTGCTAGATCAGATGCACTCAAGACTACAAACGACTGGAAAAATGAAGCTGATCCACGAACCCGGTGAGCTTGGAGATGGACCACGACTTGCAAGAGGCTCCTGGAAAGCTTGGCTGCTGCTCCCCAACACGAGCATGACCCAGCAAAGAAGTGGCAGGGGAACTCCAAGTGACAAAGGAAAACAAATGTTCGAGGTGGTGGCATTGTTGTGACAGGCTCATTTATTTGAGCCACCAGGGGAAGAGTGACGGCGGCAGGAACATCATCTTTCCTGACACACCAAGCGCTGGGGCGGAGAGGTGTTTCCCACTGGTAGAGAAACTGGGTCAGAACTTCCCACCATGGCAAATGGAGATCTGATATGCTCTGAACCATCGCAGGACGACCAGGAAGGGATGCTCCATGCGGGAAAAGGCTTGTGCTTCAGAAAATATGAGTTCTACATGATTTGCAACCAAAGGAAAACTAGAGAGACATAAGAGTTAGCACATACCTGTACTATGGGAGCTCCTGTAATGCAATTCTCCTTGGAAATGGGTCCAGGACCGCTGCTGGGACCACTGCAGTGCCCCCATGTACAATATGACTGTGAGGAGGCTGTCATCTTAATGAAAATCATAGAATCATCTAGGTTGGAAGGCACCTTTCAGATCATTTAGTTCAACCCTCATTCTAACTCTGATAAGAAACCAGCCTAACCATAAAAATCCATATTCCTACAAGCTACATGACACCTGCACACACAGAAGGAAACACCAACTACTATTTTAGCTAGGCTAAGTTTATCTAGAATTAATTGCTGGCATAAGAGCTTCCAGCAGACGATCTTCTGCTGGTTAACATATAAAGGAACTGCAGTCATTTTTTATCTCCTGAACATCCAGCTCTATAACTGCACCGAACAAAACCTCACATCCAAACAGCAAGATGCTCAGATTTGCCGTGTACGTTCCCCTGTAAAGATCTGACCTTTGTGTTATATCTACAAAGGAAAAAAAAATAAATATCCACAACATGGCAAAAAAAAAGAGGTTATGCAAACCCTTCCCTGATGGCATCTGCCATGGTTGCCAAGAGGTCTCACAGAAATTTGTCTTGCAGGATCCCTAATAACGCTCCTGACCAGGAGATGTGTTATTCCTTCAGCTTGGCTGGAGTTCTGGTGGTTAAACCGGTGCAGTAAAGCTCATCCTGTGCCAGCAACAAACGGAGGGTTTATTAGGGAACTATATATATCTAATATATGTATATACAGGGACAAACTGAAACACATTCAAGCCTATTCACCCTTCTGCAGTACAAAAATATTTTCCATAGTGCTATTTGATCTATTGATATTTAAATCTATAATTTGGGATATTATTTTTTTTCCCAGTTAGTTCTGGTGCACATTTTGAATTCTCAAGACCAACTTTCTGCAGGAGGGGAAACAAAAGCTGCAACTCTGCTCCCATGAAGGCCCCGGTTTCAAAGCTAGCTCGGGGATTTTTACTTCCACCGCAATTAAAGACAGCTGCAAATCTACATCTCCCCGGCTGCCTGGAAGAAGATTCAGCCTTAAAAGAAGGAAATTGGTCAGCTGTTGAGAAAGGGGACTCAAGTGGCTGACAGATGCATGGAGGCATGCAAAGGATGGCAGCAGGTCTTGGGGGCAGCATGAAGGTGCATCAGGAGACCACCAGCAGACCTCTTCACCTGACTTTGTTATGTATGCATTTGATATTATTGCTGGAGCAACACCATGAGATGGTGGGTTTCCCCAAACATGTCATAAAACAAGAGGTACTTTGCAAGAGCTTCAAAAATCCTGCGTGAGGAAGATCAAGATGACCAAAGAAATGGGATTCCTTCACCATGAGCTCTGCTGGGTGAGATAGCAGAAATGGTAGGAGCTTTTTCCCTGCCAGTATTTAAAAACAAGATTGGAAAAACACCAGAAAAATCTACTGAAGGGTCCTCTCTGACCGAGGAATGGACCAGTCACACCACTAACAGCCTTTCTCCAGCTCTTTTGCTGTGTACCTCCAGTACAAACTGACTCCAGGCATTTCCGAGCTTGCCATCCTCCAAAGTCAATCCTTTTGGTGCTGCACTCACTCAGCCTGGCCACCTTCACGACGTCCTACAATGAGTCAGAGCTCTCTCTTATAAACACAGTAATACGCCTGGTAATACTAAAGAGGCTGACTTCAGAGCCCCAGAAGCCACCAGCTCCAAGAGTTTATTTGTCCCAGATGCTCTACTGGGTTTTAAAGGTCAGTGTTATTTTGAAAATTCAGTAATCTGAGCCTTCCACTGGTCTCTCCTCCCAAAGATCTGCTCATACAGTGGTGCCTACTGAAGGCACGCCCCATCTTAGTCCGACTGTAAAGAAGCATGGAAGAAACTGTGTCCCCATTAACCAAAACAAATTCAGAGCCAAGACTCAGCGACTGAAGATAATGCAAAACTAGAGTAGGAAAAATCAGAGGCCAAAAGGCAACCACCCAACTGCTGCTGAAGCTTTTGGGTGCTGCTGTGATGGGTACAAGAGCTACTGCAATAGCTCCAGTCCCTGAAGGGTCCTACAGGAGAGATGGGGAGGGACTCTTGATCAGGGAGTGGAGAGATCGGATGATGGTAATGATTTTAAACTGAAAGAGGGGAGATATAGATTAGATATCATGATGAAATTATTTCCTGCAAGGGTGGTGAGACACTGAAATAGGTTTCCCAGGGAAGCTGTGGCTGCCCCATCCCTGGAGGGGTTCAAGGCCAGGCTGGATGGGGCTTGGAGCAACCTGCTCTGGTGGGAGGTGTCCCTGCCCAGGGCAGGGGGTTGGTATGATCTTTAAGGTCCTTTCTAACCTGAATCATTCTACGATTCTATGCTTTCAGGAGCAAAACTGCAGTGACACAGATGGAATGTGTTGGGATGCTTCCAGGCAGCGATACCAAACTCGGGACCGCTGTGACAGCTGCTGTTTGTCACCTCTGTCTGGCCATCAGATGCTTCCTGCTCCCAAATACATGAGAAGAACATCAAGACCAAACTATATCCACTGCTAGCTGGCTGTGCTCAAAGCAGTGGGACAGCCCTGGGGGTACAAACCCCTTCCATGTCCCTGGGCAGAGGGAACATCTGTCCCCAGGGTGGACACTGGGACTTCTCCAGGGGCAAGAAGCTCAAGGGGAGGATGCTCAAAGCCACCTGTGCAGCTCCTCTTAGCCCACTCCCTGAAGCAGCAACAAAACTTTCTGTTTGCTAGTCTCTGTCTCTGGTATTTTTCTGGTTCTCCAACAGCAGCCCAGGGCAGAGACAAGACACCTTGCAGCTGGTCACACTGGGAAGCATCCCTCCTAACCGCTGCCACAACCCACTGTGTTTGCAAGAGAAGGTTTGTATCTTTTCAAGGACTCCTGCTTTAATCCTCACCATAGCAACTTGGCTACGGTTCTTCCTCACCACGCAAACCGTGTTCTAATAGTGAGGAGAGAGCTCATTTCACTTTGTGGCTGGAGATGCAGGTGAGACTAAACCTGACTAGATGGACCTTCTGGAGAAGTTCGGCATCTGAGAAGATGTTGGGGCCACCACTGCCAGCAGCAAACACCTAAAACCTGGCTAAACCCATGGTGGATCACATCACTGGACCCATGCTGGGGAGGGCAGAGGATGACTCCTTCTTTCCCCAGTTCTCTGGTATGGCAGGAGAGTGAAAATGCCTCTTTGCTGGCTCTGCCCCAGAGAATCTCTCCCTTTCAGGTCAGGTCTGGAAATTGTGAGGCAGCTGGGAAGAAGGCAATGGGTAAAGAGCCCAGGGGGGCTGTTAGAACCACCAGAAATTGTGGCATTGATTTTAAATCCTGGCTATGGTGGCATTAGCTTTTAACGATGAGGGGGAAAGGACGGGGGGGACCAGCAGAGCCTGTGGAGACAAGGGGGCTGTACAAAGCCTGGCCCCTCAAGGCAGAGCCTCTGTAGCTCAGGGCAGAGCTCACCAGCTTAGTGAGGGGATTAGCCCTCCATTCAAAACCTGCCTGGGAAGTGGCAAAGAGAGAGAACAATTTTCTTCTATGGGAAGAGAAGATATTAATATGGCAGCAAGCATTGTATTCATTACAGGATTGCAGCTAATCTGGTGTCTGCTTTTATTCTGCCGTTGTTCCGCTCCTGTACCGCTTGCAGCAAGCAGGCTGGGACAAAGGCAGAGCCAGGCTGCCTCACCACAGTCCTCAGATCTTCTGGGGCAAGGGATTTTGGGGTACAACGGAGGTTCATTGCCTACATGCAAGCCCCCTCCTCTCTCAAAGGTCTCATCTCGCTGCCTTTGTGAGCCGGGGGGAGGCAGGAGATGAGCAAAGCCTGACCTACAGCATATTGAACGCGTGACACTCTGTGCTCTGACAACCTACATATTTACCAGACTGAAAAAATGCTCTGCCTGGGAGTCGCCCCTGTTGGGTTTTGCCCCGCAGGGGCTCAGAGGACCACCTCGAAGAGGGGCCCCACACCATCACCACCATCATCACCATCAGCTGCCTGAAATTCCTTCCTGTCTGCGTCCCTGGCCCAGGGGCATTACCCAGCACACCGAGAATCCGGTTATATCTAGGAGACACTCCAGCTCATGCAAATTGAGGAGGTGGCTGCTCTAATAGCCCACATACTGCAAGTCCTTTTTTTCAGACACATCAACGACCTCTTCCGAAAGCCAATTTAATTACCTTTAACGTAGTAACCCTTCAACGAGACACTTGGGATGGGTTCAGTGCAAGGCAATGGGGTTTTTTGAGCAAAACCACATCAAAATCCCCCCAAAATGAAGAAACCCCCCCTATATTCCTCTTTGGTGGGTTTCTGTAATCCAGGAACCGAGAGTTAAACCCAAAGCGAGCGCTTTGCAACCGGGCTGCGCATCTCACAGACACCCAAAGTCACCCGGTCAAATCCTGCAGCTGGATTTTAAATGGGGTGGATAATTTTATGACCGATCGTATTTGTAGCTGGTATGTTAAGACAAGGGTAATGAAATCTTATGCTTCGGGGCACATATGGATCGTTGCACAAGTCAGGCAGGCATCTGCCCCTCCCCTGCCAGAGAAATTGTAATTGGCAGGCTGGGAAGGACTGAAGTTGAAATTGGGGATTAAAGGGGACACGAGTGGCACACGGATCTGGGGAAAGGGCAAACGGAGCTATTCAGCTTCTTCTTAACTCTAGCAGTCCACAGTAGCCAATAACGATTACGAACTTGATAGATGCCTGGACCAGTAAGAGTTTTGCCCACCTCGACTGAACACGGCTATCACCCCAACAACGGGGGTGATACCTCTGCTCAGCAGTTCCAGGGATCCTTTTAAGTGTGGCATTTAATGGGTTTATTTATAGCAAAGCAGCTCTACTAAGAGCTGGCAACGCTTACTACAGTGAGGAGAGTGACTGGGGGCTGGTATGCAAAAAGCAGGAGCTGGTGTGGGGTGGTAGGGAGTTGTCAAAACATTTGGGGTTACCCACTAAAGAGGTTGTGATGTGATCTTCTCAAAGCAGGTTGAAAAGAGTCACTTGGGACCCGCCACCAGAAAATCCCACTGTTTCACCCAAAACCAGCCTTGGCCAGCCCATAGCTCAGCTTTGGCCAGTTACCTCCTCCAGCCTTCGCCTCTGCTCCTTCTGCTCCTCGATCCGCTTCTGCCGCTCAGCCAGCAACTGCCGCTTGTGCTCCTCGTTCTCCCGCTGCTGCTGCTCCAGCTGCTGCCGCCGCAGCGCTTCCGACCGCTCCTTGTTGGCCAGCTGCAGCCGCAAGAAATCCCGCCTCAGCGTCGACTCCCCGGGCAGGTTTAGGATGGAGCTGGACGGGAGAGAGAAGCTTTAGAGAACATCCCCTCCCGCATCCTTACACCTCTTACCCTCAGATCTGGGTGGCTTCCCAACGCGGCTCATCCCAGCAGCACCCCAACATCCAACAGAGCTTAGGCAGCAGCGGGTGGAAGAACCAAAAGCATCAGGGCATGGCTCACCAGTAATTTATTTGCCAAAGGTTTCCTTTACATTAAATTCCTAACCAAAGCCTCTTGTGCTGCAGTGGCACACAACTATATTTAGCCATTCACAAAGCGCATTTAGCGTGAATCACTGCCAGCTATTAAAATACTACATTATCTTGGTGAAATAATGGAATAACCTGATGCTAATTGCAACGGCACTAAAAAATATCACCAAAGAAAGAAAGTTCCAGCCCCACCATGCTTGCAGCAGCACCAGGGAGGTTTCATGGTAAAAAGTTATATGGAAATAGGGAGTTCCACATGGATGAAGGAATTGGGTTTTAAGGAGTCTTCTTGAAAAAACCGACTTTGAAAAAAATCTTCTCGACTGAAATGAAAGCCTTCTTTAATTTTACCCTCCCATTTTTTCCACATCTAAATACCCACATTCCCAAGACAGCACCACAGCATGCTGCAGATCCCACAGGCGATGGGGCACCTGGGTCTTCTTCCCCAGCTTTTGTCTAGGGTGATCTACAGCATCTGTTTATACTAGCAGGGGGAATATCCTCTGTTCTGCCAGGGAACAGCACTCAGTGCTCAAACTGTCCTTTTTCCATTCCCAGTTCTCATGAGCCTGCAATCCAAGCTGATTTCATAAGGAGTTAAAGAGACGTAAGGGCAGATATGAAATGCTGACTCTTACCTGGGCTCTCCAGAGTCATTTTCCTCCTCCTCCTCCTCACTTCCACTGTACTCGTATTCCGTCTCATCTAGGAACAGAACTGCTCATCAGTGCCCTTTGCTGGACTCAGATTTGTTTTTCCAGCGCTTGAAAGCCCCAGAGCTCTGAAGACAGAACAGACAACTCTCTTTTTTCTCGCACCACAAAGAATAAGCAGCATTATTTCTCTGCATTTTCTGTTGACCCGGGGGCTGTGAGGCCAGGGGAGCCTGGGTGGTCTCCTTGGGTGTTGGTCGGGAATGGGCTGCATCTCATTCGGAGTGCCATGGGCATCACCAGCACAGCAGGCAATGGACCCAAAAACCAAAGACACTCAACATAAAGACCCATAAAATAATATTTTAGCCCCATATGACAGCAGGTAACCCCCTTCTTCAGGACAGTTCTTCCAAGGGAGGTGCACCACAAGCTCTTGAAGCCACAGGCACTGGAAGGTGGGATTTAACTCTGGCTCTGAAGGCACGAGCTCCCCTCTCCCTAAACATACGCTCTCCCTATGCAAATCCATGAATTTTCCAGGCAATGAAGACATCTACATAAAAGCCCAACTGCAACGTTGTGCTACATACTGTGATTTCTATTGGGATATCATCTTTATCGGATGAAGGGAATGAGAGTAAAAGAAAGGCTTGCATTTATCCAATTACTCTCCATCTCTAGGGTCCAACCTTCATTTGCCAGACTAAACACATTTAATACTTCACTGGGATCCCACTTTATTGTTTTGATTGTAGCGAAATCTATTACAAGGGGCTGGAAGGTACGCATGAAAAATTAATATTGCTACCAATAAGAGGAGAAATAGCGACATATCAATTTGCTGGGTTCTACAAATGAGCCTTCAAATTAAAATTCAGTTCACAAGCAGCTGAGTACTTTAACAAGTTTCTTCGGCTATCTGATCTACCCTTCAGAGGACTTTGATAGGGCCTGGAGAGTTCACTAAAAACATTCAGTTTAATAGGTTATTCCTCGTCAACGAAATCGCTCTGGGGCAAGGGTCTTATCTAGATGTTCGTTTGCACAACTCTGCTCATCGCTGGTGCAGCCATGAACGTCACATAGATCAACAGACTTGGCATGAAATACGTGAGCTGGAGAAAATTCAGCTTAGCAGCTTCTCCCTCCCACCCGTCAGAACGTATATCTGCAGACGTGCATTTTATACACACATTTTAATGAATCAAAGCTTAAACGTTCCATGTGGAAATTGCCACCTGGACAAAAAAAAATACACCATCTTTTCATCAGGAAACAATAAAAGGCTAAAAAGTATTGCTTAGCTCTAAGGGCAATCACCCCCAGGCTTTGTATAAACACCAATTTTTTTCTTGTGGATATTTATTTTCATTTCAATGACCGAGAGGAATTAATTCAAAATAATCTGATCTCAAAACCATAAGAAGCATAGTCACGCAGAAGTACTGCAGCTATTTAAACTCAACTAGTTTGCGAACAAATGTGGCCATCTGAGTAAGCAAAACCGGTACCAAGACCATGAGCAGTCCAGTCCTCTTTGCCTTCCCTCTTCTACCCACACATTTCGACCACAGGGATGCCCCTTGGTCTGCCCTGAGGATCTCCAGGCACATGGCACAGGTCAAGGATGACCTGGAGTGCTGCTCCTCCGCTTACCTTTCTCTCCTCGCTTCTTTTTAGTCCTGTCGATGTGGTCCTTGAGCTGGATGCGGACCTGCCTTTCGTTGGGCTGGTCTCGGATGAAGGGGTGCTTCATCAGCTGCTCCGTGGTCGGTCTCTGGCTGTGGTTCTTCACTAGGCAGCTCTCAATGAAGGACTGAAACTTTTTAGACCTGGCCCAGGACACAAAAGTAAGGCGTTGAGAAAACAGGTAACTATATTGATTCTTGTATTAGAAAGTGAGAAACCTGCGGGCATTTGAGGTCGTTTGGCTGCTACACAGCTTTTGCTCAGATGCAGCCTTCCAAGGGGATTCATGTTGACTTCTCAGTTGACGCTTAGAATGGTCTCAAAGCAGCACTATCACGTCTCCTCTCTCACTTTATCCTCTCCTACTCTTCCCATGAATGCTCCTATCTATGCCTTCATTCTGCTGAGCCTGGAGAAAGTTGGGAACCATCACTACGATCAGGGAATCATGAAAGCCAGATGTCATCAGTGGCAACCAAGACAATGCAAGGAAGTGTTCCTTCCCCCTTACCTTTACCCTGAGATAGTGAAGGTAGAAATGAGAGACAGCACATACAGATATACATGCAATTCCTTAATGGATTGTTTCTCATATTTTGTGGCCCTGGGGGGTGTTTCAAGAGATGTAATTTTCCTGAAGGGGAGTGGGACAAGCTAGGTTCATGGTTTTTTCTAGATGTAACTACCTAACATTACATGACTTGTTAAAGCTCAGACAACCTTTGGGTGATGCTCACTGCCTACAGCTTTTCCTGTAGGTCCTGGGGTCCACCATGCCCCCATCTCCCTGATCATGGACTCAGGTGAATGGGACGTGCTCCCTGGGCATCATGGCTTGGGCAGAGGTGGGAATGTGACTGCTGTAGCCCAGCCCCTTCTCACAGCTAACAGTTAAATTCAATCTCCACTAAAACAAGCCATATCTTTAATAAACAAATTTCTCTTAGTCTCACATTTTGCATATCAAAAGTTTTCCTGGAACTAATTTCACCACGTTATAAACCCAAGAGCACAGGGATTTACAAGACGGAAAGATGTTGACAGGCCACTATATTCTATGTTGCTGCAGCAAATAGGAAAATGAGTGTAAATTAATGTCAGAAGCCAATAGATACTACAGAATTGCATCAGAAGTAAAACAACAGGCTTTCAGGGATTTTACTTTTAAGCTGTCAGACTAAAACCGATTTATCTTTTAAGTGCTAATCCATACAAATTGAGATGCAAAAATAAAATACGCTGCTGGATCCAATTAAATCCTCCCTTCAGCTTTATTAACAAGCAAATCTTCCTTCCCCACCTCGTCTCAAGAAGCCCCGTGTCTTGGTGTATTCCATCCATGTGATGTGCCAAAAAAATCTGCTTCTAAAATACAATTCTCTCCTGTTTGTGTGAAGATGGAGAGACTCCAGTCCTGGATATGTGGGCTAGAGCACCTACAAAGATAGTCAAGGTGAAGTAGCTAAGAAGTTATGGTCCAGTAAGTGATGTGTTTGCCTATCTCTTGGGGAGGGGGGCCCCAGTGTCCTGAGATGTCCCAAGACACCTTTGCATCCTTGAGCCGGCTGAGCAGCTATGGATGGGGATCAGCTCATGCCTCTGGTTTTCCTGAAATATTCCTCTCAAAAAAAAACAAGCCCGTCCAACTGCACAGTTCAGCCCTCACCAGGGATGGAGCAGAAGACAAGGGCTTTCTCCCTGGCTCTGCTCCAGGAGGACACCATCACACATCCCATCCTCTTTCCCCAGGTAGAGGCCAGCCCATCTTCATGAACCACGTGCTCCTCCAGCTCCTGGGGTTTGCAAAGCTTAAATAAATGTTTGCAAATGCTCCGATGGAAAGTGGTATCGCAGTGCAAATACCACCTTGTTAACAAAGAGGTTTTGTCATCTCTGAAGGCAGGGCTAGGGAGCGCGTATGGGAACGACATCACCAAATTTCAAGTTCATTTATACCCGCAAAAGGCAGGAAGAAAATAAAAGCTTCGCTGCTGGATGATTTTAGTTGGGAAAGAAAATGATACAAAAGATTTCTTAATTTCATAGGAACATCGCGCTATTTTAAAAGTGAGTTAAAGGATTTAGCATGTAAAAGAAGTATTTTTCTCCTCTCTGGGATTTTCAGTTTGGGGCAGCTCCTGTGCCTGCTTTCCCTCTCAGATTTCCCAGGAAAGGTCCGTCTCTTCCTACTTTGGTACTAGAGCAGCTGATGATTGGACTGACAAAATGAAGTTGCCTCCTGCCACAGCCTGGGTGAGCTTTTAGGGGGCTGACCCTAAAACCCAACTCCACGCACCTGATGTAGAACACTCCAAACCACATCTTGCCCTTCTCCTCTTCCAGCAAGAAAATACCTGTTGCTTTGGCACAGAGTGTTTTCAATACCTAGCAATTACTGTCCTTTTCTTTTTTTCCCCCTCTTCAAAAGGATAATGGGCATAATTTCTAGAAATACAGCAAACTTTCCCTCCACGAGCTCAACTTATCTACGACCAAGGGGCAGTGGTATCTTTCTAACATCTGTCAGATCTTTCCTGACCAAGCCACTGCTGAACCTGGAGCAGGCAAACAGCACAAACCAAGGATGAGTGTTTTTAAGGCCACCAGCTCCATCAGTACAGAACATACAGTAATAAAACAACATCTGCTGGGCTTCAGGAGTATTTTTCCTATGGGTTTTTATTGGCATGCCGTGGTTTTTTTTTTTCAAAACAGTGATGTATTTTTTCCTGCGAAATTTTAAAATAAAGCCCAAACTAACTACAAATCTCCGCATTCCTGGGCTTTCAAGATAAACTATCCCCCGCCCTTTTTTTTTCTTTTTTTTTCTTTTTGTTTTTTTGGCCTGGATACATGTTTCCACTTGAAAATGGAACCTGACTGGAAAGAAACAGGAGCCAAGGGAAGTGTCATCTGGCTTCAGGCTGCTGGAACTGCCTTGGAAAAGCCAACTGAGCACCGAGAAATGGCAGCATTGGAGAGCATTCCCCTCTCTGCCTGCCTGTAAAGCTCCCCATCCCACGGTGCATGACTCCTTCACACCAAATCACCTCTCTGTAGATGAGGATCCAAACCTTACACCCACCAGAGCGATGCTGGAGACCATCCCTGGCCCCCAGAGCTATATAAATATAAACACCTAAACCCCAGCGTGCCTGGGCTGGATAAACAAGTTGCTCCAGAGACATTTTTACAGCTGTTTGAAGATTGAGGAAGAGACTCACCACTTCTTCGATTTCAACCTCGGGGCCGGGTTGCGGGGGATGAGGAAGAGGGCTCTCATGGGATGCATGTCACAGAGAGCTGCAACGTGCAAGGAGAGGCATTAAACACAGCACAGCATCTCACAGACCACCCCCCTTTTCCCACCCTGGGTTTCCTAAAGACAGGCCCCACGCACAAATGGGGAGAGCCAGGTTTCCTTTGAAGCCACATGACCTGCACGGCGGGGGGATCTGCAGAGACAACCCCCTGCAGACACTGGCCTGGTGGCAGCCTGGAGATGGGATGAGAGCTGATGTCCCCAGCCAAGCCGTCCCTTCCAGTCCTTCCTCCCTATCTTCATCTGTATTTTTATTTGATGAAACTGAGTCCCAGAGCATCCAAATGACACATCAGGAGTCATGCAGGGCCACGGCCTTTTGCTCACTGTTGTCCCCTGGGCCATGCTGCCATGGCAGCTTTGTCCCCACAGACCCTGCGAGCTCTATCTTGGTGAACCCAGGTTGTTTGGGAAAACCTCTGGATGGGAAAACCTTTGCAGGGTGGTTCTTGCACAGAACCGAGTGCTGGCTGGTGCTCAGCAAACCCCAGGCCATTACAAGCCAAGGGTTAATTAAAGCAGAACGAGGCATCTACTTACGGGGAGCACCTTCTGCCATCTCGATGGCCGTTATCCCCAAAGACCACAAGTCACTCTGTGGAAGAAAGCAGAGGGACAGACGTGATGCAGGAGAGCATCACCACATTGGACGAGATAGGAACCATTGGTCTCCAGAGCCCGGGGAGCTCAGCCCTGCTGAGCTGGGTTCTCTGTGTCCTCTGCAAGCCCCAGACCCACAGGAGCTCGTCCCCTCCCCTCCTGGCATGTGTTGGCACTTTAGAGAAGGCTCCCAACCCTGTTGTTTATCCCAAGATTTATTCCAAAACCTTTCAGTGAGAGATACAGCCACCTTGCAGGGGTACCGCTCCCAGTAGCCATCCCTGGGGAGATGCTGATGACCTGAAGGCTCCCCAGTGTGGCCACCCTTAATGAGATCTGCACACTAATGAACAAACCCCCAGCACCCAGATGAGCTGGTGACAAACTGATCCCCAGCTTCACGGCTGGAGTAAGCAGCAAACCTGGCTGCCAGCTCCCTGCTTAAAGCTGGGTGATACATCCATGGATTTGATGCAGCTCTATGGGAAACAGGCTGCCTGGAATAGATTAAAAACGTGAAATATCTTGAGATACCTCAGGAGAACCTTGTATTATGGACTATTCATTAAACGGAAGCTTGAAAAGCGGTGTTTTGCAAGTGGAAGAAGAAATGGGCACTTTTATTTACCCTGTTTCCCAAGCCCTGCTCAGCCCACGTGGTTGGCTGAGTCTCCTGAATTATCATAGCATGGAGAACATACCTATTCGGGAAACTCCTTTGGTTTCATACTTGTGTCCCTTTTCCTCCAGACTTTTTCCCTTGCCCATGGGGATATTTGCATCCCTAACTCCCTGCTACAGAGCAGTGGTGAGCTCCCCTCCAGTGCCTGCTCCCCACCATCCTTGATGAGCTGTGGCTGCACCTCTGAGATCTGGTAACGAGCCCCAGAGGATGGCTTGGCAATCCTGGACCAGCTGGGGACATTCTGGACATCATGTGTAGAGCTGCTAACGATTCACAACCCTGCACCCCATGCATCAGGAACAGGACACAGACTAATTTTGGTGCCTTCATCTCAACTGCAGCCTCTGACACCTCTCTCTGGGACCTCTCTTCTGCCTGAGATAGGAGGGCAAGAGCAGAAGATGCAGGTGAACTGGGGCCCAGAACAAGCCTGATGCTTGGCTGGAGACCACCTAACCTCCCATGAGCAGATCAAAGCCAATAAACATTGTAAATAGGCACATCTCGGGGTGGAAGGGACAGGCTCTGCCTTCCACCCTTCTTCCTGCACCTCCAGCTCTTGCATCTTGCTCTCCGCCACATCCCTGCTTCCCCACTTAGTTGCTCCTCTTGGTTTCAAGAGCTGCCCTTTCCAAACCACCTCAAGCCTCTAAACCTGCAATTTAGAGAGTAAATCTCAGAAAGGTCATTATTCCCAGCACAGAGGCCCAAAAGCTTGGCCAGAGCTAAAGACATCCTCTAGGGACCACAAGCACTTTCTCACATACACCATCCAGGAAAGACAACTTGGATTTTCAATTTCAAGGCACTTTTCCTCTTTTTTTTTTCTTTTTAAACTCAGGATCTCCCTTAACAAATGCCATCCTTGCTACACATCTCTGTACCTGCTTAAAAACTCTCTCTGAAATCTCATTTCCAGCCCATTTTGCAGGACGGTCTCATCCTGTTCTTTGTTTCTGGTCAGCTGGGATTTCTGCCGCATACTTAATTATCGCAGTCTTTCCACATGATTCAGCACGCATGACCCCTTCCCTTCGGGTTACTGCTGAACTCCTTCCAAATTCCTAGTGTGTCTTTCCATATCGAGGTGCCCAGTATTATACGCAACATGCCAAGTGATCTTAAAGCTGGAGCAATACAGAAAGGGTTTATCACCTCTCTGAGTCTCCCAGAGAATGCAGTAAACTCAGTGGGAAGCACTCATTTTAGAATGATTTGGAATTCAGAGTTGGGTTGGTTTTTTTGTGTGTGTGTGTGGGGGGGTGGGTTAATTTTTGAGTCTGAAAAGCTTTTCGGTCCACACAGCAAAAAGATGCCACGCTAATATATTTGTATATAAGCTTCCTTCCCCCCCCTCCGCCTTTTGATTTTAAGCTTATTGACCAGATATCTCAAAAATAAAAAAGGAAGACCAGCTGGGGAAAAAAAGCAATAAATAACCTCAACAATGTGGGGTTTCTATTTGTTCTTTTTTAAAGTGGTTTATTTTTCTGAGGAGGTATTTGCTGCCTCCTTCCATAGATTACACAGGCATCTCTTTCTGACTAAGAAAACAGAGAGATCAGAGGCTTTTTGTCCAACAGATTAAGCTCATGAGGATTCTTTTTTTTTCACCCTATAAATCTCATCTTTTGTATTCCCTATTTTAAGCCAGTCAGCTAAACCTGGGAGCATCTGATTTGCATCCCTTTTGAAAAGAAATAACTGTCATTTACATTTTCCCCGTCGCCACTTCAAAGCCAGAGCATCAGGTGCTGGGGGTTGCGATCTGGGGTACGGACTAACGTCCAGTGGCTCCCCTCAAGCCCTGCCATCCAAAAACACCCTGCAGGGAGCGTGCTGGCAGCACCCAGCCTTCTGTTCCATACCCCCAGCCAAGGAAAAACGGTCAATGCCAACCTCAGAGACGCCAAGCACCCGGCTCACGATGAGCCTTTGATCCTTGGGGACAATAGAGGATTCTGGTCCCCACGCTTGTGCATCAGTCAACGGCATATTAAGTGCCCTAGTTATTCTGGAACGAGGGAGAACCTCAGGGCTTCAGCAGAAGAACTCAGTCTTTTTTTAAAAAATAACAATAATATTAATAATAATAAAAAGCTGTGATTAATTAGAGCATCTCATCATCAGAGCCAGGCGGATGCCATCGGAGAAGCAGCGAGAACATCCAGCACGAAGCTACTGCTGCAAAGCGCTGCCATCAGTGGAGTTGAGGAAACGCCCGTTGTAATTGGTTAATCAAAGGGAATTAAGTAATTGCAGATTAAACTATTTCTACATGTCCTTATCATTAACAATTTACGTAACCCAGAGTCTGAACTCCAGCTGGAGAGCCGCTCTCCGGAAAACCATCAGTTCAAAAGTTGACCGATGCACTTAAATAGCTGCAAAACCAAGGCGCCACTTGCTTACTTTAAAATCCTTCATCTCTTAAAAAAAAGTCTCTGAGCAGCTGGTAATTGCAGCCCAAATTGTACCACGACAGTGGGCTGTTGCGCTGGTACATTGCGGTGTCCAGCTGTCAGAAGGCAGCTACCCAGCTCCTAACCAAAGGGCCTCAAAGTCCTTTGTAAACATTACTTTGGGAAGTGACCTCTCAGCATGGACATGAACTAGAGGTACAGTGAGTTTTAGATAGGTCTTAGGTCATGGGTTCGTGCTTTGTTCTCCTCTCTGGACATGCTCAGTGGGGTTTGGAGCTAGAAATTCCAGTTCTGGATGCTTCAAAACACCAGGGGACAAAACCCAAGGGATGTTTCTACACACGTGCATGTCCCGAAACTTGCATTAAGGCAGAAATAAGATTAAAAACAATTAAAGTATTAAGCTCTCCTCGCTTTAAACATCAGATCTTGCCGTAGTTTGAATGGGCAGGTGGACTCACAACCCTCCTGTGTGGCACGGGGGCTCTGTGTTGCTTCACAACTCGGGAGCGATGTTGTGTGCTGCCACCAAGCCAAAAATAAACTTCAAATGGGCAAGAGAGACATGTGAAAAGTAGGCCAGCCCCCCAAACGCCTCGGATCTCCCTGAGAACACCAGCCTGAAGGCCAGGAGATGCGGTTTCGCCCTTTCCAAACGCAACCTGACTTCTCTCCAGAGTTAAAGGGAGCGAACATGGCATGTTTGACTGCAGTATTTCAACAGTCAGCGCTGAAAAGCAGGTTGGCAGGTAAGAAGCCTCAGTCTGGCACCTTTCTCAGCGTGGGGACAGGCTTCTTCACAGGAAATTTGGATATGTGAACAGCCCAACAAGAATTCATGTTGGACCTGAAAAGGCATCCCAAAAAAAATCCAACAGCCAGAAAGCAGCAGACTACTCTGCTGCCCATCAGCATTATTTTGCAGAGCTGCAAGGATATACTGAGCTCCTGAGTGCTCAAGTTCATGGTACTGGGGCACAAAACCTGAGAGCACACCAAGCACCTTATTCAGATGTTTACGATCACAACTCTCATTGCAAAGCACTGGTAAATCCTGCTTTAATTCCCCGCCCGCCTTATTCATCAACATGCAAGACTTTGCCAAGATGGTATCTGTAAAGAGATATAAAAGAGTAGGAAGATGCTCGTTTAGGTACCTTGAAGTCGTAAGTGGCATCGGGATTTTCGTCACAGGCAATGACCTCGGGGGCCATCCAATAAGGCGTTCCGATGAAGGTGTTTCTCCTGCCCACCGTCCTGTCCAGCTGAGCGCTGACACCAAAATCCACTGTGGATCAGAGAGAAAACAGGGCATAGAATCGTAGAATTGTCTAGGTTGGAAGGGACCTTTAAGATCATCTAGTCCAACCATCAACCTAACTCTGATAAAAAAAACACAAGCAAAAAACCAAAAACCATCACTAAACCATTTCAGCGAGCACTACGTCAACCTGTTTTTTGAATACCTCCAGGGATGGTGCTTCAACTACTTCCCTGGGCGGCCCATTCCAAGGGTTAATAACCCTTTCCGTGTAAACATTTTCCCTAATATCCAATCTGAACTTCTCCTGTCACAACTTGAGGCCATTTCCTCTTGTCCCATCACCTGTGACTTGGGAGAAGAGACCGACCCTCACCTCTCTACACCTTCCTTTCAGGTTGTTGTAGAGAGCGAGGTCTCCTTTTCTCCACGTTGAACACGCCCAGTTCTCTCAGCCTCTCCTCATAAGACTTACTCTCCAGACCCCCTCACCAGCTTTGCTGTCCTTCTCTGGACCCATCATGGTAAGGTCGGGGACAAATATGGGCGATGCTCTTCTGTTGATTATATAACATCAAGTCCCTTCACACCAACCCCTCTACATGGTCAGGAGAGAAGAACGAGGCCAGAGACATTCCCATCTGATCTCTGCCAAAATCAAGAGAGGTCAATCAAGGACGAACCTGATCGTCCAGGTTTTGTACAAAACCCTTGTGCTTTTTCCTCCTTGCCAGGAGGCAATAAAAAGAAATCACAGTTCCTCATACTAATGAGAAACAGGGTTAGCAACATGAATAAGCAGCAGCCTTTGTTCTGTGCTTTCTCATCTGAATTAGAGCCTGCCAAATTTTGACAGAAGCCTCATTTTCCTACCTAAATTCTTGCCGGAAATGGCAGAAATGCAAAAGACTTAAGGAACTAAGGGTCAAGGACAAAGGCCCATGGGGAAATGTCAAGCAGAGCTGCAAAATGAAGCAAAACCTGATGCAATCAAATCAATGAGAGAATACTCTATGGTCCACTAAGTTCACTTTGTGCAACACAACGCTCGGAGATTTGCCCTGGAGAATTTCCCCTTGGAGCGGAATCTTCACCAGCATAAAGCCAAACGAGCTGGTGGTGCCATATGTTAAGATGGGGTTTTATTCTGATGCAAAGAGACAGGGAGAGACATGGGAAAACAAGGCTTGCACCTCACTTGACCATTGTAAGGGATCTTTCATCACTACCATAAATTAAAATATGCAAAGGCAGCCTTATTAATGTCAGTACTGGACAACTGAAGATACCAGCACATTATCTCTGCTGATCTCCTGCCTTCTCCAGGGTGACCAACATCGCTTACAAAATTCAGAGTAGTTCTTGCAAATTAAGCTCTCTCCAACAGGTTGGCCCGGAAAAAAACATCTAGATAACGTGGTTCTAAATTGACTGAACTATGATCATAGGATCATAGAATGGTTTGGGTTGGAGGGGACCTAAAAATCATTGTTGACTGGATTGACCAATCAGAACAACAGATGGCTCCCCCCTCCAGGAAAAAGGGAGAAGAAGAGATTAAAGAGATTTATGAGTTCAGAAAAACACTGAACTAATGAAAATATAAATAATGAAATAATAAATAATAAAAAGAAAATTTTAAAAAAGGAAAAAAAGTATACAATATGTACAAACCCATATCACTCTCCTAGGACGCTGATCACGTCACCAACAGGTACAGGGAAAACTCCCAGACTGGACCTGATGACCAGCAGGAGCTGTATTCCAGATCTGGAGNAGACACCTTCTGCTAGACCAGGCTGCTCAGAATCCCATCCAACCTGACCTTGATCTGATGGCTGAGCTTGGCCTTGAGCTGCCCAAACTACCTGCCTGAACAGAAAGATGACTACAAGCATATCTTTGCATGCAGGACTTGGACACCAACCACCTGCAGTTTATCGCACAGCACTTGGTCAACATTCAAGGTCATGGCATTAAGGCTGGCACATGAAAGAAAACCACACAGCAGCTTGCAGCATCCATCCCCTTTCTCCAAGCTGTGCAGAAGTGAGGTTTGTCGCTTCTCTCTGGTCAGCCCTCCTGCAGTTTCCAAGAACTCTAACCCGCTCTTACCTAGCTTAACTTCTGCATTTTCCGTCAGCAACACATTCTGTCCCTTGATGTCTCGATGAATTACTTTGTGCTGGTGTAGATGACTCAAGCCCTAGAGAATTCAGAGAAAGGTTAGAGGAATCCAAGTTCAAAGCATGTTATTTTCTGACATTCCTCCTCAACCAATTACGCTCCAGAAATGGAAGGTTCACAGTTGGGAGTTAAGCCCTCCAGAACGCTTTTGTTTATCGTGTGTTCAAAATACTGTCCCATGTCACACGCTGGGAGGACATGCCCGGCAAGCACGACACCCGCCAACCCGTTCTGTGTGCCACAGTGGGTGCTCTCCATAGCAGGAGATGGGAACCATCAATGCTATAGGTATTAAACCCAACCTTTCAGTTTCTGCAGGAAAATATTAACCCAAATTCCTCCGTTTCTCTAGACATATTTCCCCCCATGTGCTCCCTTGCCTTAGGGAGCCATTGCTGTGGCAGAAATAATAGAATGCGTTTGTCTCCTTGCTGCATTCCCATCATCCAGAAACTGAAAAAAACAACCCCAATAAATGGGATTTCAATACACTGAAAAGCTTATATTAGAGAAAAGCTACCATGCAAATACAAATATTATAACTTGCACAAATCCCTAATGGAGATATAGCTCAAATTAAAAACCTGTCTCAAAGGCTAAAGGTAAACTAGCTTTTCTGTTGTGCTTTTTTATTAGCTCATTAATTTCTTTCTGCAACCTACATTTTTGTTTTGTTCACTTATTATTTCAAAGTAACATCCACCTACATTGCCAGCTTAGTAAAAATATGGATTACTTCAAAAAATAATTTTGTATTAGGTTTACATTTCATATTAAACATTCGTATTCGAGGAAGAAAATAATTTCTGCCATCACTACTGGTAGTTATTAGTCATTTTACGCTCATTACCTTGGGGCAATGCCATGGAATAGATTATATCTGTACAGAAGCTCTGTTTGTTATCTATGTTATACCCAGTTAGAAGCACCTTTGCACACTGGAGGCAAAGCGAAAATTTCACTGAATTTCAATAAATCCTTTAACAACATGAGATCGAGCCTCATGTTAGAATTGCAAATGGCCATCAATGCCTGATCCAAGACCGAGTCACCTTCTGCTGCAAGAAGGTGGGAACCTTTCATCACCTGAAACCCTACGGAGGTCACCAACCAACCAATCGATCGACCCAACGCGTGGCCAAAACGCGAGCGACGACACTCAAGGGTGGCCCTGGGACATGAGTCAGTGGCTGAGCTCTGACTCACTGCCAGGGTCTATTTTAAGAAGTAGGCTCACAGAGCTCATACATTTAAAATAAGCCCATGTAACTGTGCTTTCCTGGCACTGAAACCAGTGTCCCTACAACAACTGATTAGCTACAGTGCCAGCATCCTCTGTACATCATGCTGGTGCAGATGGTGGCATTCAGGGTCAACAGAGAAGTGCTGTCACCCCCGGACACCAGCGGTAGCCTCAGCAGCAGTGTCAGACACCTCCTTTCGGAGCACTCATTTTGCCTCATTCTCCTTCATAGAATCGTTTAGGCTGGAAAAGACCTTTGAGGTCATCAAGTCCAACCATTAACCTAACACTGGCACATCCACCATTAAAACATCTCCCTAAGTAACACACCTACACATCTTTTAAATACTTCCAGGGATGGGGACTCAACCACTTCCCTGGGCAGCCTGTCCCAATGCCTGACAACCCTTTTGGTGAAGAAATTTTTTCTTATATCCAATCTAAAGCTTCTCTGGTGCAACCTGAGGCCATTTCTTCTCATCCTATCACTCAAATGGCTCTTCTGCAGCTTTCCTTCACATGCCTGATATTTCTGTGTTCTCCTGAACAAAACCACTGTTCACAGAGCAATAGATTTTAATGTTGGAGCAACCATTACAATCGCATCATCTGACCTCAGCTGCACAAAATGAAAGACGCTTTTGCTGAAGCTGCTGTGTCCTAGTACAGGAAACTCTGGCACAGCCCATTTTAAGACATTCCAGTCAAACATTTATCTTCTGGGTGTGAAAAGCTGCAGCATCCTCATTAAAGCCAGGGACACGTGAATTTAATAAAACATGGGGTGGTTTTTAATCATGAGGATTCTTTCCACCGACTTTATCAGCCCTCACCTTTCTGTTAACTGGAAACCTGGTTCTAATGTAAATAAATTCTTGCCCTGTTAACGCTAAAGGAAATTATATTATTGTTGAAGGAAAAAGAAGGTTGCAAGTCAGGGAACTAACAGAGCTAAAGGGCATTAAATAAGACTTATTTATTATGCATCATACAAGAGCATGAATCATTCATGCCTACCGGCACCGAAGAGGCTCCAGCCCATGGCAGGGCAGCAACCGCGAAACCTGCAGAGCCCAAAGCTTCCCGTGTTCCCCCGAGCACCGAGTGAGATACTCCAATAACCCCCAACATTCAGCTCCCTTCGGACACGTACCCGTAAAATCTCTCTGCAGATGTAGGCAATCCACTCCTCCTTCAAGGTGTTCCCCTTTGTGTTCTTGATGAGGTCGGTGACGGAGCCTGCGCCGCAGAACTCCATCACCAGCTGCCAAATGGAAAAAAAATCACAGTTACTGCCAGTGACACTGACAGCACCCTCCAGGATGCCTGACCCCAGGGTAGTACCCTCACACCTGCTCTAGGGCCACTACGACACAATCTTCAACCTATCAGCTTCTAATCCATGTGTTTTTCCTTATAAAAATGAAACAATGAAAGGTTGGAAGGCCTGAAAGGCTTGTTGCTCTCCAGAAGTCTGGGAACAAGAACGAGAAATCAGTCCAGTGCTGAAAATCAGTACAGGAAATCAGAAACCTTGAAATCTCAGACCCCACCGTTACATACCCTACTTTGTACTTATGGTCAATCTTCAGCATCAACAGCAAACCAAGCACAACTCTACCTCTTACATGTAAGTTCTTCAACTCTGAAAATATGAAGGCAACAAGACAGGTGTCTGAAAGATTCCTACAACCTCAAAAAGCAGGTATACTTTTCTTCTTTTTTTTTTTTAATCTTTTTGAGCAGGAAATTTTTCTCAAGGACAAGCTTTAAAGGCAGCTGCAGGCTCTCCAGGAGAGAGCTGGTGTCCTGCTCCTCAGGAGACTGAGAACCACCGCTTGTATCACTCCCAAACTTTCATAATATCTAATATAAAAGTACAAGGATCTAAACCTGGGCCTGAGCTTAATCTCGTCATTGAGCAACTGTGAAATAAACCTTATAAAAATAGTACGGGATGCATGTCTGCCTCCCAGGGACATCGCAGCTCCCCAATGTGTGCAGGAGCCGTCAGCGTGCTCCACAAAGCATATGCACCAAGTCTCCTCCAAGACCTGCAGAAGAGCTTCTCTCAGATATGAAACCATGTTTTCCAATTAAATCGGCTTGCTATAAGAAGATATTCCCTTAGAAGTCATTCCTTGCCAGATTCTTCAACGTGCACATTTTAAGTTTCTTATCACATGAAGCTTACATGGCATTTAATGTTCTCCAAGCAAGTGACATCACTTTATTAAAAGCATGGGCCAAGAGAAAGGAAAGAAGGATCAGAAGGGTTGCTTGTAACCAAATTTTTCAAACATAAGGATTTAAAAGACTGTCATAAATACATGACCATAAAATCCAGAGTACCGCTATAAACCTTCAGGTTAAACAAAACACTCGAGCAGACTATACCTTAGTTGGCTTTGACCTGTCTTTAGTTTTGGTATTAAGTTTCTCTTTTCTCTCCCTGAACCGACAGCTGAAAAACTCTTCGTATATCCCTCTTGTGTCAGGAAACTGGCTTCAAGAGAGGGATTGTGTGACTGGCCAAAGCCTGTCCTGTGCAGAGGCAAGGAAAGCTGCTGCAGGGCTCGCAGGTCTTCCACCCCACAGTAGACCTGCAATCCAGCTGGGTCACTGGGACATAGCCTAAGTCATGGAGAATAGAAGAACAATTGGTTTCAAAGTCGCTTTTCCTCTCTTCCCTTTGGCTGATTGACACGTAGGGAATATCAGCGTCTGCATGTGTTTCTGATTAAATGAGAGCTTGGAATACCACGGCAGCAAGCGCGGAAAGGAAAATCCTGGATAGCTGAGCCAGCCACAAACACTTTCCAACCCAAAAGGCTGCCCTCTCCAGCCCCCTTCCATGGAAATCCATCCACAGCTCTCACCAGGGTCTGGAGCAGGAAGAAGAAGGAGGGCATACTATGCAGCAATCACGGTGCTTAAAAGGAGATGGAAGAAATCCCATTAAAAGTGCACAGTGCATCCATTAATTTGCCAGATTATCTTTATGGAGCTGGCAGTTCACTCAGTCCTCTACCCTCTCCTCGACTTCCACAGAGCAGAGATTAATTTTGCACCAGGCGGTGAATAATATGGCCACCTGCTGATGTATCCCAAATCTGTAACTGCGAAATGTCCTGGAAATTAAAGGGAAAAAAAAAAAAAACAGAGAGAGGGAAAGGGAGAGACAATCCTAAAAGGACTATTTCTAACCCAGCTTTTTAAGAGCTACACAGTCCCGTAACGTCTGTAGGAAAATATCCAGCACCACAAGATCTCCTACAGGTTCCAGGTCCAGTCAGGCAGGAGATCAGGGGACTCAGCAAAGTGCACGAGCCGATAACAGTAAGGCACTTCCCGGAGGCTCCACCTCAGGTTCTCCAAGAAAACAAGCACCAGAAAGATGACGAGGCTACCCAAGCACCTCTGTCCGCAACGGAGCTGATGGATTCTCATTTCCAGAAGGTTTGGATGGAATGGGAGGAAAGCTGGCTTTGTCTCCTTTGCTCCTCAGACAGAAGGATGCTACAGAAGACCCACCTACAGGTCCTCCAAAGAGAGGAGAGGTGAGATCTCGCCCACAGTACAGTGTGTCCTGCTGGACGATGGAGCTCAAGAACAATAAATACACACTGGAGCAGCTACAGGGAGAGGAACAGGTCTTCTGAGAGGACCTAAGGATGGATGCCATGAGATATGAGCCAGCCAGGGGATGGACAGGCATGGGATATGAGTGTATACCATCAACAGTATGGACAGGTAAGTGCCAGAGAGGGAGAATAACGAGGTAGATACTGGCATAATATTAAATTACCCAAACTCTATGGGTATATTTTGGTTGGAAACCAACAAACAGCCTGAGGAGAGGACCTGATTTTAGGCCAGAGCTTAGAATACTCAGGAAATGCACTTATACAAAGATACTTTCTCACTGGTCCCATGCCTCTATGTGAGTGCTTTGCCCTGCAAACACTTGCATCATTACTAGTGTTGTTAAAGGATGAAGTCATGATGGTGTAAGACAATAAACTTGAATTGCAGACTGAATTTTTTTTAACCATAATTAAAATTATCATCAAGATGGGCTAAAGGTAAGATCATCTTCTGAAATTTAATTTGCAAGGCCATTTATTGAGGAGGTATTTTTAAATACAGTTCATTTAGCATTTACTTAGCTCTTCGTATCAGTGACAGCAAACTTCATAAGCAAGGCAAATTCAGAAGCAGCAGCTGTGAATCTCCATGTCCTGCTGCCTCACAATTATTTTGTTTAAAAAGGCTTTGCAGCTTTCAAATTAACCACCACTTTCCCCAGTCTGGAAAAGGCCAGGAAGACCTCTTGTTCCCACTGCTGGTGATCATTACCTGGAGGGCTCAAATCTGAGCATCCCCAGCACAGAAGCCTCAGACCAGGTGATGGTGAACTGCTCAAAGCCAGGCTGGATGGGGAGCTTTGAGCAACCTGGGCTAGTGGGAGGTGTCCCTGCCCATGGCAGGGGGTTGGAACTGGATGATCTTTAAGGTCCCTTCCAACTCTAACCATTCCATGATACTGTGCTCCAGCCTGCCCAGAGGACGCCCTCTCAAAATAATTAAAATCCTTTTCTTCTGCAAGTCACATCTTTCTGCGTTCCTACTTCTCACTCCAGGAACAATCTGACTTCGCTTTTTTAAGTTACAGAAATGAAACAGGCAACACCCTCAGGCTGAACACTGCTGGAAATCCTTCCTCCTGCTGTGTGTGAATAGAACGCGAGTGCAACACAGTCCCTGTGCTCATCCCATCCCTCAGCCTGGCTCCCCTGCAGAAGGGTCCCTCCTCACACATATCCAGAGCCAGTGATGGAGCATTAAAAAAGGATAAAAAGCCAGAGAGCTTCACTTGAAGGATCAGAAGAATCATAGAATCATAGAATGGTTAGAGTTGGAAGGGACCTTAAAGATCACCAAGTTCCAACCCCCTTGCCATGGGCAGGGACACCTCCCACCACACCAGGTTGCTCCAAGCCCCATCTAGCCTGGCCTTGAACCCCTCCAGGGATGGGGCAGCCACAGCTTCTCTGGGCAACCTGTTCCAGTGCCTCACCACCCTCACAGGGAAGAATTTCTTCCTAATATCTAATCTAAATCTCCCCTCTTCCAATTTAAAACCGTTACTCCTTGTTTTATCACTCCACTTCCTGACAAAGAGTCCCTCTCCAGCTCTCCTGTAGAGATGATGCCCATTTCAAGAGCTGATGCCCATTTCAAAAACAGACATCGAATTGGTATTAAGCAGCAACTACACCATTCTGTAGGAAGATAAGCACAGATTTTAATTGCTGGTGTCGGTGTTGCAGCAGCAGGGCTGAGTGGAAGCAGCAGCAGCAAAAATGCCCTCACCCATGGTCATAAATAAATGACGTGCCCAGCTGTGTCCTGCCAGCATCTCCCTGCAATTCCAGGCCAGACAAACAATTCCTCCCCCTCGGGGAGTCGTTGGGGAGCTGCCACCATGGGTCCTGAGCTGGGGGAAAGCTTTGGTGATGGCAGGGAAAGGAGCTGGGCTGGGTGTTTCCAGCACTGACATCGCTTTGAAGACGAGTGAGAAGGAAAAACCGTTGGCTTCCTCAGCCAGAAAGCAGCAGAGCATCCCTGCTGGCCCCCGGGGCTCTTGGTGGGAGCTGGAGGAGCACCCCAGGGCTTAGAGGGACTAGAGAGAATTACAGCTGAACCAAAACCCATTCCCTCTCAAATGCTTAATGATTTAGTTCCTGCAACGTGAGCTATCAGCAACTGCCCCAAAACACTTCTCAGTAACCTGTAAGCAGATTGAGAGCAACGCTGCTCCCAGTTGCAGAGATGCATCCCAGTGCTTCCATGGCTTGTGCTCTTATCAATGGGGCCTGGCTGCCCCCCCTATTTTTTTTTCCCCAGACCGCCAGAGTGACTCCCTTTGGACCACCCTGCAGTGATTCAGTGGGTCCCTACGGCTCAACACGGTGACAAAAGCACATTGCAACTCCTCAGTGACAGCCCTGAGCGCTGCACAGCTGCAGCTGACTTAGCCTCCAGCCCTAAATCACCCAAATTCCTTCTTCTCCCAAGCCCCCCCAAACCCCCTGACTGCAAAGGATGCACCGGTGGCCACCCCACCAGCTCCATCCCCTGCTTGCCACGAGCAGGTACTTGGCAACCTGCCTGTTAGCAATTTTCTCCCCTCTTTCATGAGGGATGCAGCTCTGGGAGCAGGCAGGGTTGCCATGGCAGCCATCCATCGGCAGCCAGCGATGCTGGTCCTCAGGGGACCACATCGGGCAGGCTCTGCCCTGGGTGGGCTCCTGTGCAGCCCCCCCGTGCTCTGCAACCCCACCATGCATGGCTTCAGCACACAGCGGATGGCAAGGGCAGATGATAAACATCCAGCGTGGTGGCATCCCTGTGGATGTATACGATATGTTAGTGGATGGGAAGGAAGAAGAGACCTTGCAGCTTCCAATGGCCATCAGCACGGGTGATGGGCAGAGGAGGGGGTTCTTTTGGGATGGGGTCACCTTCCCCACCAAGTTCACACCTCCTAATGAATGCCCCATCTTTCACCACCAAGAAAACACCCCAAAAAATTCTCAAAACACGCCCCCCTCACCCTAGGTTATGCACATCCTGGTAACCTCTACATTAAATATGAGATACACAAGGGGAATTTAATGAGTTTAACTCAGTAAAGAAGCAGCTAATGGATAAACTGGGTCCTCACCATCCCCTGGGTCACTTCCCCAGGTTCTGCAGCCCGCTTTTTCATTACTGCCTGGGGTAAGACCCCCTTGTCTTGGTTAGAGATGGGCACAATCCCTCCCGAAGGTCCACAGCATCCCCAGAGAGTAACACTTTATTCAACACAGGAATAAGCCTACCTCCTAATTTTTTAAATATTTATTAAGAAAAATAAAAAAACAACAAACTTTTCATAAAAGTTGTCTCTATGACTTTTGCTCCCTTTCTGTACTAATTTGCAATGTGCATCTCCACTGTCATCTGCTAAAATATGCCCCGTGCCTCCCCCTAATTTCAGGAAAACCTGCCTGTTTAGGAAAGCTCATCTTTCAGGGCGAGCGGCTGCTATCGAGCAGAGCAGCAGCACTGAAGGACCTGTTCATCACCGTGGCAGAAGTGGTGACAATACTTCATGTCAGAAGCCCGCTGCATTCCCAGGGAGATCTTAATCTCCACTGAAAGAGCTCCCTGGTTTTTATTTCCGTATCAGCCGCCCGAATGTCGATAAAAAGAATTACTCGGGCATTATCAGAAACCGTTTTATTTCAACAAAGGGCAAATGAAAAATAAACAAGCCTTTATCTGCGCCGCAAGACTGATAGAGTTCGCCCGAGTCCTAATTCAATCAGATCCTGAAACAACAGCTATTTAACACAGCGGCACCAGCACACCTATCCTCCGCGGCCAGGGAGCTTTTCCGTGAAAACCTCCACCAGCCCCAGCACCGAGAACAGACTTTAAACAACCTCCCACCCCAGAACTCTTCAGGAAAGCAGCTTTTGCAGCATTATTTTAATTTTTTTAATTTTTTTTCNCCAGTCTGGGTCCCTGGGCTCCCACCCCCGCAGAGGGGAGGGTTTGCTGGCATTACCTCTCATACACCCAGGCATGGCTTATGGTAGATGGAGCTGGGCACAAAATCAGAGGTGGGGCACCAGGCTGGGTTTGAACTTTTCACCATTTTTAATTTTTTTTCCCCCCCACTAGCCCATGAGAAAGTTCCCCAAATTGAGTGGAAGGAAATTCAGATTATATAATCTGCCTTTCTCAGGGGCCAAAAGAGAAGCATCAGAGCTGAGTGATGAACACCACCTTCCCCTTGCACAGCTGGGTGACAGCCCAGGTTCTCCTCCTGGTTTTGGGCATCTGAAGGTGATACAGCAGGTGCAGCACCCACTGCCGTTTCATCAAGATGGGGATTGATGACAGCACCTCTCTTAATCCAAGGAGGTGCCTTCTAAGCTTCTCTTTTTGGAAGTTTGATCTGCTATGGCTGGGTATATCGTTTAAAAACCATTATTCTATTAACACTTGTATACGCCAAGAGCTCTGGAGCTGGGGTAATGAAAAATACCAAACCTTCTTCCCTGGTCAGACTGTGCCAAACCCAGACTTAAGCAGTCTAAGGGCACTGAGCAGAGCCCAGCTCCGGGGAGGGTTTCTCTCACTATTGAGGGCTTTGGCACACAGTTGGTGGGTTGGTTTTTTGCACACTCCCCCCACCCTCCTCAGACACTCAAGAAACACAAGGGGAAATGCTGTGGGTTGGTTTTCTATTTTCCTTTGTTAATTTTGTTTGTTTGTTTGTTTGTTTGTTTGTTTAAACAGATTATAAACCAGCTAAAGCCAAACGGAATTTCACGGGATGAAAAGGCATTTCTCAGTTTGACAGCTTTTCCCTTACTGAATCCCAGGCCAGCTGCAAAGAACATGGGTTGGTTTTTTTTAAGAGTTCCCACCAAAAATAACCCCAACACCCAAGTGAAAACAGTCCTTGGAGCAGAAGCCCCCAAGTCTTCCCAATAATTTAGTGTACCAGAAAGTCTCGGGTAACAAAGTGGCTCAGAAGCCCATCAACTTTATTTTTGTCCCACGAGGAATGTCTTCTGAAACCTCCCCGTTCCCAGTGCCCCAGGTGCTCTGGCATGTGGATGTAGGGGCCAAACAGCTGGAGCCACTGAGCCTTTGGCTAAAATAAAGCCCAGATTATATGAAAACTAAGGGAAAGAGTGTTCTGCTGCTCTTCAGCATCCCTATGGCCTTCCGGATGAACCATGGATATTTGTTTCCCCTGGAAAAATTAGGCTCTAGCAATCTCATTCAGGCACAGAAAAACTTTGGAAACCGCACGTGGGTAAGTCAGAATCATAGAATCATAGAATGGTTAGAATTGGAAGGGACCTTAGAGATCATCAAGTTCCAACGCCCCTGCCATGGGCAGGGACACCTCTCCCTAGAGCAGGTTGCTCAAAGCCCCATCCAGCCTGGCCTTAAACACTTCCAGGGATGGGGCATCAACAGCTTCCCTGGGCAACCTGTTCCAGTGCCTCACCACCCTCACAGTAAAGAACTTCTTCCTAATATCTAATCTAAATCTCCCCTCTTCCAATTTAAAACCATTACCCCTTGTCTTGTCACTAGACTTCCTGACAAAAACTGATGGGATTTACAAGACTGTGAGGAAATAAATGGTATTGAGATCCCAGGACAACACCCAGGTCATTATATTTCAGATAACTCAAAGTTAGCCTTCCCTTCTACGCTGCCACAGGTTCTCAAAGTGCTGCTCAGACACTCACGGGCTGTTGCTCCACAATCTCAGATCAGCTCAAAATACAGCACAATAACTTGAATTAATTGTTCATCCCCCAACCAGGGCAGCACCCAGAGCCCCAGTCCATGGTGCCTGCTGCCCTGTGACCACCAAGGGGGTGGGCTCTGACCCCCCAGCTGTCTCCAGAGGGAGACAGTAGATTTAAACTCTATCCGCCACAGCCTGGGAATGCAAGAATTAATAACCAAGAAGCAGCGGGAGGAGGCAGGAGAAGCAGAGCCCAGAGCTGGCAGTAATCACACGTGCCCAGCATCTTCCCTGTATCCCCCCATCCTCAACCTCCATCTTCCCAGCAACGCTCCCAGCTCCCTCAAACTGTTTTTTGGGTTCATTTATTTTTAATGCATTTATTTTCATAGGATGGAATCATTTGCAATTGAATACAGTCACAAAGATGTTGTTAATAACAATTCAGAATAAAAATGTTTGGGGGTTTTTGTGGAGTATTTTTTTATCATCAGCCTGCAAAGATTTTATGGCAAAAAACTGAGAAGTATTTTGCAGCACAAGAAGAGGCTTTTCAAAGCCATGACTTTGAAAAAGACAGATGCAAAATAAGGCTTTTTGTGCAATAGAAGTGGTGGTAAGAGGACGACACAGAGTAAACCATTTGAGTCAAACCCCAGTTCTTTAAAAGAAAAGAAAGCAACTTACCCAGAGCTGATCATCCATTCCTGGTGGGTTCTTTTTAATAAAAGCACCATAATACGTAGCGATATTTCTGTGGTGAGAATACTTCTTCAGCATGTTGATTTCTTGTTTGATCTCTTCCTCTTCATCCTGAGATGAGGCGAAAAGAAAAGACAAACAAAACCGGAGGCACTAAGAGATTGCACTTCACAGGCTCCCAGTTCTCTTCTTACGTGAGTGAACTTCCACTGTACCACATTTCTGACTGACTTTGTCTAAGTTTCCTTGCACCATTTTTTTAAAACAAGGGCTGGACTGGAGACTAATGTGTTAAACACTGGCCCTTGGGCAAAAAAACAAGGAGAAAACTCATTCTTTGCCACATTCCTCATCACATTTCTACACCCTGAACTAGAGAGCTCTTCAGGTAGAGTAGAAACCAGATCATTCTTAAATGGTTCAGACCATGGTGAGTCCCCCAGAACAGGATCTTGAAGGTCCTGGCAGAATTTATGGTGGGCAGAAGTCCTCTTGCACGTGTTAATGACCCACCATCCCCATGTGCTGCTTCAATCCCTGCAGCATGGGTGGGAACAGAGACTTGGGAAATTCCTGAGCAGCTGAATATCTGCAGGTGTAAGTACCAACCAGCAGGACCCGGTCAGGAACTGAGCCCTTGCATGGAGAAGCGTTCTCCATCCAGAGGTGCACCAGTGCCAGACTTCGGCATCGCAGCCAAATTACATTTTTTTCAGCCATTTAGACATTCCTCCACTTTTTAAAACTAATTCGTTTTTGATTCATATCATAATTTACATCAGCCTTGCGTTGCTCTGAGGTTCAACCATCCTTGTGTTACACCATCAGCACACCCTCCAAGACACACCAAAGGCCCAGGAGGTCCATTTTCTGGAAACCATTGTATGACAGAATTGCTCCTGCACCCCGTGCATCCCAGCCATCCTACACACTGCTCCTGCCCACCCTAGAAGCAGCACAAGACGTTTGGGGACACCAGGTGTTATTGGTGGTGAGGTGGCACCAGGCAGGGACCTTGCAGATGCTGCCTGTCCAGAAATTCTGTCAGATTAACTCCATTGTGGAGAAAAGCACCATTCCTGTGGGCTGTCATCGTCCCTTTCCATCCTGTCTACAAAGCAGCTGAGGCAGGGGAACTGCACTGATACCTTGATGTCCTACCTCTTTGCTTCTACAACCATCAAACATGACCTGGTTTTATTTTAAGCTGACCGAATTCCAGCCTGCTGTAATTCCACGGGCTGTGGAGCAGCAGCTAGTGCCTTGAAGTCAACGAGCTTTATGATAAAAGGGCTGTTACCTCTTTGTTCTTCTTTATTACCCTTGTGTCCCTCATCTGCTTCATCCTGACTTCAGTATTACAAACGGGCAAAGGACAAGACACTCTGGTGAAGAGCGAAGCTGCAGGAGGAGCTCTTCTTGAAGAGAGATGCTCCCCCAGCAGGTGTCACACGACGTGGACAGAAACACTTCTTTCTTCCCAAAATACCATGGAAAGTGATTTAATGACTACAGTCTTCCAGAGAGAATTCAGTGAAGAACAGTAAAGATGAGGACAGAAGGAACAAATAAAACAAGTAGCAAGGCGGAGCTTGTACAAACAGCCTCCAATGTTGGTAAGAATATGGAGAGCATAAGCACTAAAGTGGATGAGGAACGGGCCCAAACATTACAAGGAAAACCCAGGGACTATTCTGGAAGACCTTTACAGAATCATTGAATGGTTAGAGTTGGAAAGGACCTTAAAGATCATCTAGTTCCAAACCCCCTGCCATGGGCAGGGACATCTCCCACCACACCAGGTTGCTCCAAGACCCATCCAGCCTGGCCTTGAACCACTCCAGGGATGGGGCAGCCACAGCTTCTCTGGGCAACCTCTTCCAGTGCCTCACCACCTTCACAGCAAAGAATTTCCTCCTAATATCTAATCTACATCTCTCCTCTTCCAATTTAAAACCATTACCCCTTGTCCTATCACTCCATTCCCTGACAAAGAGTCCCTTTCCAGCTCTCCTGGAGCTCCCTTCAGATCCTGGAAGGCTGCTCTAAGGTCTCCCTGGAGCCTTCTCTTCGCCCGGCTGAACAGCCCCAGCTCTCTCAGCCTGTCTTCATAGGAGAGGTGCTCCAGCCCTCTGAGCATCTTGGTGGCTCTCCACTGGACCCGTTCCATTAGGTCCATGTCCTTTCTATGTTGAGGATTCTTTCCTTCAAAAAAAACAAAACAAAACAAAAACAAAAACCTCAAAACCCCAAAACAAAACCAAAAACCCAAAAAACCTTGGTGTAAGTTTTTGTCTTGAATCCCTCTTCAGGTTGAAGTATTCAAAATGGGGGAAAAAAGATCCTCAAATATCAGATTTGTGGATGGCACCTGAGGTGGTCTCCATGGTCAGGCTCAGGGGTCTCCACCCCAACCTCCTGCTCGAAGCAGGACTAGTGCCAGCAATCACCACCAGCAAGGCCAGTGAGGGAGGGAAGAAAAAGGAATTATCCTAGCCAGCTGCTGTGACTACTCCAACCCTGAAACCAACAAAACCCACAGCTCAGTTTTTGCTGCCACCCTTTGCCTCCATCAATCGATTCCGTTACATCGATGGCTGGAAGTAGGTCATGCAGTGTACAGCAGGACCAGCCCCTGGAAAATGAATCCAAAGGCCTAATTTGGAGATGGCGGCTGCTCAAATTGAGCAAGTGCTGTAATTTGAGGGCCTCAACGTTGCAGTCTTCCCCAACAGATAATCAGCAAGAGTGCAGCAGATGAGTTAAACAAAGCATCACCATCAAGAGTCTTTGGGGGGGTTTAGTGCAAGGCATGTGGTTGGGATGAAATGCTGACCAGGAGCTCCCTTAAAATATGGGGGCTTTATACTCTTAAGACTTCCTCCATGAAACTGCAGGTGGCTACAGTTGGGATGACCACACTAGTTCTGTTGTCTGTAGGCTTCTGGAAAAACACGTTGCCATCAGGGGCATCCTGGTGGGATGGAAGATCTGGGTAAAAGGAAGCAGTGGCAGCACTGAAATCAGTGAGTGAAGGACTGGAGTGGACAAAGTTGGGTTTTCACCAACCTCCTTCACACTGAGCCTGGGCCAGGTGCCAAATGTGGTTGTAGACATAATTCAGGGACCAGCTTTAGAAATTACTCCAGAAGTGATTCCTGGGACCATTCCTGAAGAGGCTGGAGAACATGCCTCTAAATCTGACTTCAGCATTAACAGCTGTGAAGCCCAGTCAGTCCCCCTACCATGTCACAGCTTTGCTCTGTCTTCACTGTGGTCTTCGCCCCTCCTACCCAAGCCTGGTCCTGCTCTCTGCGTGCCTTTCTTCTGGTGACTATGGGTTGGTGGCATCCCTTTAGAGGACACAGAGGTCTCACTTCTCCACCTCTGCTGATCTCACTACCTCCTGCTAAAAAGCTACTTCCACCACACAAGGTATTCAATGGTGTAGAAGTAGTAGAAGAGAGCAGAAGTTCAGCTGGGGTGCTTTTTTAGAGGACTGACTTCAAAAGTGTGCATGTTATATATTGTAAGAAGAAGAGCTGGCAATTTTTACTATGGCTAAAAGCAGCTAGGGCAAAATAACTTAATATCCAAACAACACATTCCATGCTAAATATCTGTTTTAACTACCTTGGATGTGAGACCCTACCTTGGAAGGCAAAGGTTCAGATCAGGGACCTCTACTTAAAGACCTGGCTGAAAATATTAGTTACTGGGCAGGATCAGATTTGGGATACTTTTCTCCAACATCTTTGTTTGGAAGTGATGATATTTTAAAACCACCAAAACAAGTGTGGACTCAGATTTAAGCTCCTGTTTAGCCTCAAAATCATATTCTGATTTCTCAGCTTAAACTTGTAACCTCTGCCTTCATGCCGTGGGGATTATGTTTGGTGGGTCTGCCCATTCCCTCAGAGCCTGCTTCCCACAAGAACCGGATAAATGGCATTTGTAGATATTACAATTAAACAGTAACAAATCCCATTCGCATTAGAGATTATCTCCACACATTTCACTTGTGAGCACAAAAAAAAGAACCTGGACGAAGGTCCCGTAGATATTAATACCACACCACGACATCTAAGGTATTTCTAAACATACTCCCCAGGCCAGCTGACTGCTTTCACAGCCAGTCAGCTCTGTATGCAGCGAACTCCTGAAAGCTGATTTAAAAGAGCAATTCAAAAAATAAAAGTGAGCGAGTCCTAAATTTTGAAATGTACTATTCCTGTTTAAAAAAAAAAAAAAAAGACAAAACACAACAAAAGACATTGTCACTCCCAAACGTGGCATTTTTTCTGTAGGCAGGAACTTTGGGAGGTAAAATACTGCACTTAAGGAAAAAAAAATAATATATTCAAGAAAAACACTTTCATATCACCCTCCTAACCGCATCTGTTTAGGTTTTTAGGGATCTCAGCAACCCCACTTATGTTTTCTTTTGTGGGAAATGCTGAAACCATTCTTTCCCCTAAATCCTGTTATTCATTTAATAACTTGTAACTCCTTGATTCAAGTTTCAAAAGAGCCCCGTTTCTCAGACCAGGGCGGTGAGTTTTTTCTCTCTTTATCAGTAGGATGCACAGGAGGAATTTAACTTGTGCAGTAACTTACTGCTAACAATACTTGCAGAAAGTTTCCGTCAACTAAAAACATGGATTTGAAGAAATTGAAATGCATTCTAAATACAGCATCCTGTTGCTACAATTTTCTTCAGATTTTAGTAACGCACTCAAAAGAGCCACTGCTGGAAATGGATGCTGCTTTCTTTCACCATAAAATTACTCAGTCTCCAAAACTCTTCCAGATTTATTTTCCTCTCACACATTTATTAAAACCAAAACCCCTTAATGGCACATTTCGCATTTAAGGCAAAGGGGATTCGCTTCCCAGGAACACAAACCTTCTCCAACCCCCACACGTTATCACACCCTGTCCCCCTTTCCCCTCTTATCTATCATTTAAGGATGCAGGAGGATACATTACCCCGGTGACGTCCATAACCTTAATAGCAGCAAGCTGGCCCGTTTTAACATGACGACCCTGCAAAAGAAAAGAGAGAAGTTTGTTTGTTCTGCTGGGTGGCAATGTTTTCCTCCCCGTGAACAATCTCCTTAAACAATCTCCTCACCCTGGCAGCATCCATGCGTTTTTATTTATTTATTTGTTGCTTTCTTCACAGCAGCCACGATGGGAAAGTAATTCCCTCCCCCTTCCTCCTACCATTACAATTAATTAGTAAAGGGCCTTCGATGCGGTATTTTCCTGGCAAACAAGGTCTGGAAATATCCTTTAATGCTCAGCCATGCAAAAAAACAGCTCAGGGCCTCTCCTGAGCACAGAGCATGACTCGGCTGGAAATGGTCTGCTGGAGCTGAGATGATGGAGATGTGCTGGTACCCACACGGCACCGACTCCACTCCCCTCGTATCCCAGCCCCCAGCTCTCAAGGACCTGGGGACACCCGAGGGATGTCATATGGCACCATTATACGTGCTGTCCGCTCATTCATTTGTTTTGCCAAAGCCTTGGTTAGCAGGCTAGAGGGGTTTTTAAAATGAGATTTGCCATCTAGAGGAGATGCTTGAGAGCCAGCGTGGAAACAGCAAGTGAAAAATTAGCAAATCACTGCAATGAACTGCTCGTGGCACAGTGCTCGACTACATTAATCCTAATGGAAAAATGCCTGGAAGCCATGGGAAAAAGTAAAAGAGCCCAAACTGTTGATGGTGGTCTTACAACCAACACATCTGCTATCAAGCACGCTGATTCCCAGCCTTGCCTCCTCTCCTGTGGAATGGATCACTCAACATCGTAATAAAATCGCTCCCATCAAATCATTCTCCCTGCTCTCCATCTGAGGGCACATGCTCTGCTTACAAACCGGGCAGAGTCAGAGGAAAAGATGAGGCTTCTCCAGGATAACCAGGAGACGCTGATCCCAGCAGGAGAGCCAGGAGGCAAAGGGAAGCATCCCTATTCTCCAGTCACTTCTTCCCACAGGAGAAGCCCACGGTATGCGATATGGCACGAAAGACACACAGGGAACGGCAGCTCCTGCCCTCCAGCATTGATAATTAAAGCACCAAAGACACGACAAGGAGCAGAGGCTGCGAGGTAACAAGCTGCAGCACAGCAGAAACAGGGAAAAATATGAGCTTTTCCCAAATTACGAGCTCCTCTGGCCTTGCTGCACCTCACCAGCGTGCTTGATGATGAGCTGGGGTTTGTGCCCAGGTTTCTCAGCCCTGGGAATGGGAGATGGTCTTTTGTACCATCTTGTCTCCAGCAGGAACCCTAAATTACCAGACACGGGGACCTCTCCCCTGCCCCTCAGCTTTCATTGGGGAGCAAACCCACACACTGGCTGCAGAGCAAGGCAGCACCATCCTCTTGAAATTTATGACTTCACCAGGAAGCCAATTCACCCACCAGGACTCCTCACTCATTTATTAACACAATTTATGTCCTGAGCAACCACGTGTTCTAACAACAGAGAAAGAGCTTTATTTTAAAATGTGCAACATAAAAACCCAAAACCAAACCAATAAAGCACAGGCTGTCGCTGAAGCATCCCATGGATGGGGCCGTCGGGAAGGACGGGTGTGTGGGAGGGCGGGCATCGTTAGAAACCATCAATTTAGACAGCGTGATGTGCAAAAACAAATCCTCCCCTTCCTAAATTCATCCTTGTTTGCTTGGCCAGGAAGCCCCCCCACGTACCGAACTCTTTAATTAAAGCAAACAGAGCACCAGCAGGGGATAGGCTCGGACACAACCATGGCATCCTGCATCTTCCATTGGATGGAGAAGGAAGACAAGGCATTTCAAGCCACATTATTTGCTATTTCTACCCACCCTCACTGCCTCATTTTGTATTTTAAGGAAATAAGCTCTCCTACGGATGCTCCTGCCGACCTCCAATATCATTCAAGAGAACAAGGAGCCCTGTGTGTCCACGCCATCCTTCTCCCAGGGGTTTTGCCACCACCCCACAAACCTCCCAAATATTTACAGATGAAGGTAAAAAACTTAATATTGTGTGAACATTTACTAAAACAAAACAAAACGCTTTAAAATATGTGTTAATGAAAGACATAAGGAACACTTAGTCATGCAAAAATCAGGCGAAGCAGAACCGATAAATATTTAGCCTGGGAACTTTAGAACAAAGATTTGCTTCTCATATAGCTTGTTTGCAGTGACGGATTGTTGAGCTTCATCTCAGCAGGTTTCCATCTCTGTCCATGGAAACCAGCCACTTCCTCACCAGTTAACTGTCCCTTTTCATTTAATGTACCTAGTGTTCTTGCTGTGGAAGTATCACACATAGTTTAGAAAAAAAAGTTGATTTCCACCCTACTGCAGGCATTCTTGATTTTGCAACACAGATGAGGACAGGCTGGAGAAGACATCGAGAACTCAAAGTGATAGATGCAATAGAGGAGTAAAATTAGCACCTGACCCATACACACTAAAAGATGTCAGGGCAGCAACAAGCCCTTTCCATGGCATTAGTCACCAACTTCCTCCTTTGCATCGGCCACGCAGAAGCAACCAGCCATTCCCAAAGGTTGGAAGCAAGATCAGGAGCACTCGTGCCCCTGCAGTTTCTCAAAAGAATCCAGCTGGACCAGGCAGTGGAGCCACTTCTGCCAGAGCCAAGGCAAGCTGAAATTGTTCATCAACGAGTGGCAAGCACTAAATTGTCCAGTGTGAATACTGCACTGCTGTAAGGAGGGTACAAATGGGGATTGGGATAGCAAGACCAAGAAAAGCCCCAGAAAGCCCCTGCTGCAATATGCTGTTACCTCCTGTGGGTCCTCCACCCATCAAAAATGCCATCTTTTTCCTTCACACCATGGCCAGAGCAGGGGCTCCACTACAAAACCCCACAACCACCAAGCCCAACTCCTGCTCCTGGGGTCCCTCAACAGCAAAGACGCAGGTCAGACCACATAAGACTGCTGGTGCCTTCAGTGAAATTCCCTGCTTTTTCAAAACTCCTCCTTTCTAGTGACCTCGAGGACGATGGAGGTGCCTGGAGGCAAAGTCTTCAGGAGGATGGGACCCTTCCAGAGTAAGGTAGTCACTTCCAAGCCTTCAAACCACACCACCACCATTTGTGGTGAAGGAAGCTGGAGGGGAGCAGCAATCACTGCAGCCACCCTTGTTCCCCATGCTCTCCTTGCCTCCTTTATAATAGATGCCACCAGCCCTCGGCTGTCTGTCCACCTGCAGAGAAGGAGCTGATCTGCTCTTCAGCAATCAGTAACATTCTGTCTTCTCTACTTTCTCTCCTGGCACTGTTTGGGATTCTTCTGCTTGTTGGTGGTGAGTGAGCTGCTTCCACAAAAAAGCAAGAGATGCAAGAGGACCAGCATCCTCCCAAAGCTCAAGCTGCCACGACATCCCACCAGCAGCCCATTCTGCCATGGGCCTCAAGCTCCTCCAGGCTGTTGCCTTTGCTCTGGACACAAGCATGGGTTTACCCTCCTCTTCCTCCCTGCTCACACAGGGCAGTGACTGAGCCCTCTGGAGGTTCAAGGAAAGGAAGGAGAAGAGATATCCAAGGAGCACTTTCACCGCCCCGTGTTGGCTGTTCACAGTGAGCACCCCAAGGTTTGAAGGACGACTGCCAGCATCACCCAGGGTATAGCTCCCAGAGGTCCCAAATACACAAATATCCTTCAACATCTCCTTGCTCCTTTTCCCTAAAAGTAGGATTTGCATCTGGCTACGTGACGTCTTGGTTGAACTGCAAGATCTGCTTTCATCTTCACAAATTTGGCATCGGTGCAGACGCTGTGATGGCTGCAGTAGCGTAAAACAAATAGGAGCAAATCGGAGCTACTAAATCATTTTCCACCCTCTCCAGATTCGCTCTCAAGGTTCACGTGGGTATAAACCCACATTTTTGGCCTCAAGATTATTCAAGTGTGAGCTTCAAAGCTGCCACAGTTTTTAATTAAACATCCATCTGAGCATAAATTCATGCTCCTAATTACTCTCAAAATGCTATATCAACTATCACTAACTTGCTAATGTCAAGTATTAAAGACTAATTTCTGCGAATGAGGCAGGCACCACAGGTTGTGGTCCTCGCACTCCATAAAGCGTAATGGACCAGCACATGATGGGAACATCGGTAAATGCCTCTGAACATCAATTGATGCACTCAAGCATTACATTTACTAAATAAACAAACCCTGGCCTCAGTATCAGCCCTTGCATACTGTGGCCCAAAATTCAAGCCCACATTTTAAAGACAGAGAGATGATGATTGGTTTGTTGCTTTTGAAATTTTTTGCTTGCACAAACGTGGATTTCACCTTTGAGCGAAACCGGCAATTTCTGTCCCTAGAAATGTATTCCACCACATTTATTTCACTTCTGCTGTCTGGTCCTATTTGTTCAGCAAAATATGTGACCCATCACCTGCTGCAACCAGTGGGACATGACCAGAATTGTCCCTCTTTTGAGAGAGGCAGAGCTCACATTTCTTCCAGCTGGGTAGAGCATCATCTCTTAAATATCCCAACCAGGGTACACAGCCTCCAACCCCCCCCGCCAATAGCAGACATTTAATGGACTAACCCTGTCGTAAGTCTGATGCTTTAAAGCAAAACACTTGGGGATCCAGCCGTTTTGCAATGCAAAATACAAGCCACATACCATGTAAGTATTAAATAAGTGGGATTAAGGCACTGCAGAAATTTCAACAAGAACAGCCTTACTGGGACCAGACCGCAATGCCACCCCTCACCGCTGAGAAAGAGCATCCCAAGGAACACTCTGTTTCATACAGAAATCTCAGTAAACTCAGACAAATAATAAAAAGTCTCATAAAAGTCTGAATATGACCACTTGGGCACAACAAAAGTCTCCCAACTGATTTTTTCCTTTTTTTTTTGTGCCCGGTGAGAAATCATCAGTTCATTTTTCCACACCAACACATCGTTTTTGGTACGTGCCAGCTCCAACAAACTCTTTGTCAAGCCCTTCTTCTGCAGACACACCATCAAGGTGCTCACTGGTGAGTCTCGTCTCCTCCAGACTCTGTTTCTGCATCCGAGACCTTCCACAGCAGAGCTCTTCTGGGATGACCCAGAACTTCATGCAGGTGCCAGATCCCTCTTCTCCTGTAGTTCAAGGCAATTCGGGGACTCAGCCTAAGGTTGTTGTTTTTTCAGCATGAAGGCACTTTAGCACTAACGCACCAAAAATTGCATGCAATTTTTCCTGGGAGAAGGAACTTTGCCTTCCAACAGGAGCCGTGCATCCAAACCACCATCCTGCAGTAAATGAGACCATTTTATAGCACCCGGTGCGATTTGTTCTCAGCTTTTACAGAGTCTAGGCACGTTGGTGTACTTTGTTTCCCACTGAAAATAATCTTGAAATTGCCAAAAAAACCCACTCCCTCCAACTAGTTTAAGGAGCTAAAATACTTATTGATGGAAACTCAGGCTTACCCTAGTGTGAAAATTCAGCAATATCAGAAAGAAGCTGCTGTTTTTATAAATGATGCACTCGAGCTTTGCGCTTGGTTTACACATCTGTTCAAACGTATCTGAAATAAACCCATGTCTCTGAGAAGATAATTAAAGCATCAGACGCTCTAAATATCAGGTCAGCATCAGAAAAAAGTGAACCATGTAACAGGATGGGGAAAAAAAAAAATGTTTCTTTTAACAAAGAGTAAAACATCTCTTTGATTAAAACACAGTGATCATGGGCTAAACTTTATTGTTCCTGCCTGCATTTAACTCCTAGCTCCTGGTAGGGGGATTTCAAGCCAGTGGGGACTCAGGACAACCCTGGGGACCAGGTCCTCACCCTGGCCAGGAACAGGACTGGTGCCACCTCGATGCCTTTGGGCCAAACAGTGCAGCAAAACCTTTGCCCTTTGCAGCAGAAGCTTATGCTGCCTTTTCGGAGAGAAATAGCACCATCACAACGGCAGCGTGTTTCACTCTCCATCTCACCCTTCCACCTCTCCATCATCTCATGGGTTCACTTTGCGAGAGCCTCTGAGCCACTCCAAGGCACTAAAGGACACGACTGACTCGATGCAGTTGCTTTTCACTTGGGGCAAACTCCATCTGCCCCTGGGGCTACCTAAAACACCCTCTGCTCCCCTCAGGCTTCAACACACCACTCTCCCAACAGCATCCTCCCATACACACAGAGTCCCAGAAACTCCAGAAATGGAAAACAGAAATGGAAAAATCTACAGAAAAGATAAAAAAGTCGATCAAATCACTTTTGTCATCCCATTTGCTGACCAGGAGACATTTCCAGAGTCACTCCTCTGCTCTCCTGAGCTCTCCTGCAGAAAGCTGGTTCCTCACTCCAGCACATCTCTTCCCCTTGGAGTGCTTTCAGTGAGCAGAAGACCTTCACTGAGCCCAAGTTTCACTTGTGGCCAATCCTCCCTCACATCTGTTGCCTTTTCCAACGTTTTAAGAAGTAAAACCCTGGAAAACAGTAAAAAAAAAACTCAAAGAGAAATAAAAATAAATAGAGTGGATTTTATTTTTCTTTTTGGGTTCTCCTCAGCTGGGCATTTTTATTAACACTTCAGTTCGGACTGAACAAGCAGAGCTTCCCCTTGGAAAGGCATAAATCCTCTCCCAGCACAGATGTCTCTAATTGCACGGGGCCAAGCTAACGCTCTGTGTTGACCGAACAAAGCCGACCTTTGGACTGAAATATTTCTAATCCTCTGTATCAATCCCAGCTCTGATCAGGGCCGTGCAGCTGGGAGAGCTGCAATTCCATTACTGCAGCTCCACAATGGGTCTGATGTTAAGTAAAGAAGGCAGGATTACTAGATTAACGAGCTAAATTGTTAAATTAGCATATTATTCACCTCCAGAAATAACACATACTATAGCACATAGGTGAGGAAGACTACAATCCTATATTCCCTTATATATAAAGGGAAATGCAGCCCTTACACCAACACTTGTGCTTATACCATCCCCTGGTCCCTCTTGTAGTTCAAAAGAGGCTGGAGACACCAGCCCTCCTCCAGATCAGGAAGAACTGAGAGGTTTCCCTCTTCATGGATGAACCTGTCAGATTTACCCATGGATAAATTGGCACCAGAGATCCCAAACCCTTCCAGAAGTTTCTGTGGGCAATTCCTCCAGATGTGGCTCGCACTCCTTCGAATTCCCACCCAGGTAAAAATCACCAGTCAGAAAGCACATCACCCCCACTCTGAGGGATTGCCACCACCCAACATCAGCAAACTGGCCATGGCAAGGTCACAGATCCATTTCATGCTCACACAAAGGATGTAATTTTGACCCAAAGGGTTTGGAGCTGCAGGTTTTGAAGACCTGCGCTTCACGGTCATGGTGAACCTTGTGGCATAGCAGATCTCAAGACGTTGCCGCATCTGGCAGGGCTTTCTTAGGACTCAGGAGCCTCCTGAAGGGTAGTCAAAGCCTCAGCAAGAGAAGGTTTCGGCTGGAAGGTGAGGAGATTGAGCCCAGCAGCATGGAGCAAGCAGAGATAGAGATCAACATCAAACAGCAAATACACCATGAGTGAGTTCAAGGAGCAACCTATGGAAACCTGAGGCACTAAAGGACTAAGGAAAGATGTTCCTGACAAAAAACAATGTATTAAAAAATAATAAGGATGCACAACACCTTAGGAAAATATCCCCAGAGCTGCTCCCACACTGAAGGTACTGGGATTCAAGGGAGGGCAGCAGCCAGTCCCCAGGGATTCTCCCATCTCCCCTCTCCTCCCGGCACAGCCCAGCGACCCCACTTCGCGCCCGGTTCCTCCACTTTCCTGCAAAGTGCACATATTTTTGCAGCAAGAAGGCAGCACAGTCTGTTCCCAGTAACATTAGTTCATGACAGCCATATTATTACCAGCCTTTACCACCCCCACTGTGCTTCTGTTTCACATCACTGCCTATTCAACGCTGCAGAATTTGTAACTAAAATTAAATCTCCCTTTCGGAGACCCACAAGGCACCCTTTCATAACGGCCACCTCTCCCACAGCAAGCGGGTTTCTCCTTCCAGTGGGAAGCACTGAGATGTGGAGAAAACGGCATTGCCCACGTGTCCTCTAAAGGGGGACACTTGGGTCTCAAAGGTGGCCCAAGAAAGACACAGCCTCCTCCAATGGGTCAGGCTACCCCACCTGCTGAGACCTTCCTTCAGGGCTGGAGAGGGACTTTTTGCAAGGACATGTAGCGACAGGATGAGGGGCAACAGCTTCAAACTGAAAGAGGGGAGATTTAGATTAGGTATTAGGAAGAAATTTTTCACTGTGAGAGTGGTGAGACACTGGTCTAGGTTGCCCAGAGAAGCTGTCCCATCCCTGGAGGGGTTCATGGCCAGGCTGGATGGGGCTTTGAGCAACCTGGTCTGATGGGAGGTGTCCCTGTCCAGGACAGCGGGTCAGAACTGGATGACCTTTAAGGTACCTTCCAATCCAAACTATTTGACGTTTCTGTGATCCTCACTACTGACATATAGCTGGGGACCACCACAAACCTGGCTAGGTCTGGACTCCAGTGGGGAGCTTTTGCATGCGCAAAAGATGTCGGTTTTGATGTTCAACTCCCAACCCCAGGATGAGTCTATCAGCTCCAGGGTACCTGTTCCCATTGCCGGTGAAGCTGGCCCTGAGCAGGATACAGGAATAGACTTCCCAGGGCACTGGGAAGGTTCTGTAAGTCCTTCCCTGTAATCAACAGAGCTACTCACAGCCTTGGACCATCTACTTCAGGATGGGAGTGAGCTGCTGTGTCCAGAGCTTCGCAGCAGCTGGGGCCACCAGTGAGGTCTCCACCATACAATGTGCTTTGGCAGGACTGCTGCTATTTCTTCTGTATTTGTCGAAAAAAAAAACCCCACCAGTCCCTTCAAAACAGATGACTCCTAACGTTTTCCCTGCTTCAGGGCTTCATACCTGCAAACGTGTGCTGCCGTCTGCCATGGCAATTCATCCCAGAACACCAGGGCAGACGTATGGTACAGCCTCCTCCAGCTTCGGTACCCCATTTATCTGTGCCACCCATTAAACAGCTGCATTTCACCACGTGAAGCTTCCCCTGCTCTTTAGTCCATGCCTCAAAACAGTAACTCGTCTTGCAAACGGCAGCTGAGTTTAAAAAAAAAAAGGCCCTTGTGGAAACACCACCACACATGCTGATGGAAATGTGGTTTCTTGAAACACCTCTTCAGTGCCATCTGCTTGACTTCGGCTCGAGCTTCATAGTAGCAAGATCCAATTTTGGAGGTGGCATGTGAAGTGCAAGGCGGTTGTTTCAACCAACAAACACCCAGGGAGAAGCACCTCCCACGAACCTGAGTGGCTCAGCGTCCCCTCGGGTGGCGGGAGACAGCCACAGGGGAGCCAGGTAACAGGGAGACATCCGTTACCTAAAGCTGACTGAGATATTTTTATTTTATATTTTTGTCCCTGTGTAAGGAAAACTGAGTATGAAGGAGAGCCCAAATATATTCTCGGCGATTCCCTGACCATCTAATTTAACCCTATGGCTGTTGACGGTTCTCCAGGAAGGGCTTCCATTCCATTTCATTGAATCGCCAATGGCATAAAATGACCATGTCCATGTACAAGTTGACTGAGGAGCCCAGCTTGCTTGCCCAGCCCAAGATTTCCCCATTCCCTCAGTATTTCTCTTAGCTCACAGCACAGCTGCCTACGCTGCCCCACATTCCCCCATGGCCCTAAGTTTCCCTGCAGACATGGTGACCCAGGATGAGCTCCTGGGGTCTCACCCTGCATCTGACAACCAGACATTTCAGCAGCAGTTATCACAGCAGGTAAATGGAGCTTTTGCCTCTTCTATCCCCACCTGCCCCACATCTCTCAGCTAGAAGAGGGGAGCCTGAACACAAACCTTATGTGCACCAACCCTAAAGCTCCAGGAGAAATCTGGGCTGAACTTCTGAGGTCCAGTCCCATGGCTGGTGATGGCTGAGCTGGCATAGCAGGAGCCAGGACTTCTGTCTGGTTCCAGAGTCATGGAATTGCCAGAGTTGGAAGGGACCTCTAGAGATCATCCAGTCTAACTCCCCTGACGAAGCAGGGTTGCCCAGAGCACATCACTCAGGGTTGCATCCAGGGGGGGCTTGAAGGTCTCCAGAGAAGGGGACTCCACATCCTCCCTGCACAGCCTGTTCCAGGGCTCTGCCACCCTCACCACAAAAAAGCTTTTCCTCAAATTTGAATGGAACTTCCCGTGTTCCAGCTTGTGCCCATTGCCCCTCGTCCTGTCACTGGGAACCACTGGTCACCTTGAACAAATTTTTAAGCAAGCCAACTTGCAACCCTTCCACCGCCTCCCTCTTTGAGCACCTCCAGAGCCTGAGAAGTGACATGGAGACCTTGGATCAACTCAAATTTAAACACCTTGATTCCTGACCATCTGAGCCAATTTGTGCATTCAGGATTCACATTCATCAGTCATAGTAAGCAAGACTCCAAGTACCTGTCTTGAATAGTAGGAGTAACAAGAGCAAGCCCATAAAGGTACTGACACATCATGGGGCTTAGGAAAGACACCACACGTACGTCTCCTGAGTGACTTAGCTCTTGGTGTTGGGAAAATAAGCATAACAATGACTTAAGTAACGCCAAATCTAGCGCTGTGGAGGGCTGAGGTGTTCTCCTAAGCCAAATGACTTTGCAACTCAAGATACTGCAGACCCCGTGGGTTGCAGGTTTCTATCTATGCCAGCCCAAATATCAACTTCAGACCTCGCGTACTTGAAGGCAGATGGGCATCACGCTCTCTTTTATCCAGAGTTGCCTCCAGGGTTTTTTGTCTGCCCTGAGCAGTCTTGACAACTTGCTGTCCATCCTGCCCTACTCCAAGTCACTTACTGTCAGCAGTCAATAAACATTTTGCAGTGCCTGTGTTCCACTGATTTAAAAGACCTTGATGTGCCCAGAGCAATACTATGTGATGCACATACTAATTCAGCTGCGCAGGGCTACATCAAGACTTCCCTGTTGTCCACTAATTTAAGCAAGTCAGGTATTGCGTAGCAAAATTTTTAGAACGCCTCGTTGGAAAAGGGAGCCCGAGAAATGACACATAGACTCTTGATCCTTCTATTTGCTTTACGCATGTCGCACATGCACCTGCTGCTTTGTCTGGGATAAAGATGGGATTTCTGACTCTGCTGCCGAGCAGCCCCACCGCGGCTCACCTTCTAAGCCAGCCTCGCAGGTCGGGATCAACAGAGCTGATCAGCAGATTAAACTGCAGTCCTCTTGTAGCTCCTCGCTTTCCAAGCCTTCCCCCTCTCCAGCAGGAATCTCCTACCCTTACACTGGCTAGGAAAAGCGTTTTATTTTGGTTTGCCTTCATCAACAAACTTCCAAAATGGACCTCACCACACTTGAGGGCTATGCCAAGCTGCCCTTGCTTGGCACAGGACCCTCCTCTCCCAGGATACCCAGTCTTCATTTCTCTGCAAAAAATTGAGAAACCGGGGTGCAAGACCTCCTGTAAGAAAGGAGGGAGCCCTAAAAGACCCCCCAAAGCAGCAGATTCCCCCACCCCATCTCTGCACACCATCCCCATCCATCCTGACAGCAGAGCCAAGGTGGAAGTTTTTAGCCAGAGGCTTGAAAGCAAAGAGGAGGAGGATTTGGGATTAGCAGGGGAAGGTTTAACCGGTATCAGGGATGGCAGGGGAACAATGTGGCTCAGGAATGAGTGGGAGGAGGCCGGGAAGGAAAGAGCATCCCTGCTACCTTCAGCACTTGGAGATGTGAGGGACCAGCCCAGCACGTCGCCATGTGGTAATTAAGGAACTCCAGCCACTGCCAAGCCGTGGTTATCAAGGCAGGAGGGCCATCTAGCCATTAAGGATCCTATTTACAGAGAAATAACCACGGACAGACACAGATTGATGCTGTAGAGTTTAAAGGGAGCGGTCGGAAGGCTATAGATTTTACTCGCTGTTATTTGCCAAGGGAAACAAAGCTCTGAAAGGCAGCCCGAGAAGCTGCCTGCAGGCAAGGAGCCTGGCGGAACGTGGGCAGCTTGGAGGCTGCCTGCAGCTTTGCCGGGAGAACACATATGGGCAGGGGGTGATGGCCTTTTATGCCTCTGGATAAAGATCTTATCAGAAACCCGAAAGGCTCGGCATGAAACCTCAGACCACGTCTAATCCGGGCCACGCAGGGACCACGCCACGCTTGTAGGCACCTCAGGAAGGGCCCATGGACACACGTGTTGCACCAGATCACCCAACAAACCCGTGATTTCAGTTGTACTAAAAAGAAAGAAATCGATAAGATATTGCTTTATAAGCATCCCTCTGGACCGGCTGCTTCCTGCTCCTACTTAAAGGCATCTCAGGCCTCTTTTGGTCGCTTGACTTTGTCATTGTCACCCCCCAATAAAAAGGAGTAGGAATAAATGGATAGGAACTGGATGATCTTTAAGGTCCCTTCCAACTCTAACCATTCTGTGATTACAAAATTGCAGCTACCCCCCACAAAGATGATGCAAGGCTTGATGCTGTGTTGCAAAAAAGGTCCCCCCATGCCTTGCCGAGATGCAGAAGCACATTTGAGAAGAGGAGGTGTTCCTCACACAGTCCTGATTTGCACCTTCAAACAGCAGCGCTCCATAAATTCTTAATTTATTAATATCTTTTTTCCTACAGCAGAGAGCTTTCGTTTTCCCAGCAGCCTTACAAATAAAAAGAAGAAGAAAAAAAAGAAGAAAGAAGAAAAAAGAGCACAATTTCTTTATATTTGTAATTCAAATGCTCCTACACAGCATTTCCACAAGACTGCTTAAAAAGTGTGCTGGAAATTGTAATTAAAAGCTGATCTTCTTTAGGAGATGACTCAGGCTTCAGCCCGGCCTCAGCCAGCTCTGCCAGGGGAGCACAGCTTCCTAATGGCAAAGGGTGAGCTGCCAGCATTTACCAAAGATTAGGGGAAGGTTTGCTTAAATACCAAGGGCGAAAAAAGACAAAATGAAGTTATTATCACCTAAATTCTGGGTGGCACCGGAGAGGAAAGCCAAAGGGAGGGACGGATGCCCTCCCCGGTGCTGAAGGAGGTGCCCTGCGAACAGGGAAACCATGGTTTTGCTCGTGATTTAAAAAACAGAAGCCCTGCCAAAGGGTGAAAGGATTTGGCCCGTGGAGCTGGCATGGGTCAGATTAAAACCCTCCATGCAAAGGGCCAAGGATCCCAGCGCCATGCTGAACACTCGAGACTTGGCTCCCTCTTGTTTAGATGCTGGTCTCCAGCATCTCCAAAGAAACCACCCAGCATGAGACCCTTGCCTACAAAAGGGATCAGAAACACCAAACTGGAGGCAGAGAAGGTGGTCTAAGGAGGGGTCAACCCAGGGCACCTTTGTTTCCAGGGTCCGTGCCCAAAACCAAAGGGATTCTCAAGGTCAACTCAAGCCAACTGCTAAAGATGAGAAGAGATGGAAACCACATCGCAAGCTACCAACAAACCACAGTTGAGGTCATGGCTCTCCTCTCCACTTTCTCCATGCTTTACAGCAGTCCAAATGCTGCTTTGCATGAATCTCATCTGCTTTCCTCCACCGTCTTACCCTGGTAGACCCTCTCCATGTAAGCCCAGGGGGCTGGCACTGACCAAGATGTGAGGGCTCCATCACTCACCTCACGCTTCCCAGCACAGGTTGTGCTCTCCCTGGTCTTCAGGCATCAAACCACCATGTCAGATGTAACCAAACTGAAATGCACTTAACAACCAGAACCTGAACTGTGCTGTTAGCCTTTAAAACTGGCATTAAAATACCCATAAAAATAACACAAACCTCATCGACACATGTGTTTTTCTATATAAATACCATTGTAATTGTAACCTGCCCCTTTGCCTTCAGAGCAGAAAACCAACTTGCCAAACCACCTGGCACTACCACCCCTCTCACCACTGTAGCTCAGCAGGACACACTGGCCACAGAAATACCACCCTGGGATTGAATTTCTAATATTTCCAGGGGTATTAAATTTTCCTGAGGGAGTTACGAGATATAGCTGGTAGCCTGGCCCCTTTTTGTTGTTGTTTCAGAAATAACTTTGGTGAGGAGCTGAGATGAGGTAGAGAAGGTGTGCCCTGGTGAACCTCACAGTGATGGGTTCTGCCAGAGGTGGACCTCCGTTGGGGACTCCTGAGCAGGTGAGGGCAGCTATGAGACTCCAAGAGGGTAATGAAATGCCAGAGTTGCATTTGCTTGGACATTAGCACCACTGTGAGAAGCAGCAGATGTTTACAGCAAAGGTACCAGGAGCCTGTGAACTTAAACCTCTGGACGTCGCTCCATATCAGGTCATTCTTCTCCCATTCTCTAGGGTGCCCTTGCACAACCTGGGTCCTCCTGAGGGGTGAAAGGTGTACCTTCTCTCTCCTCACAGAAGAGCAGGCAGATACCTTTGGACAAATAAGCTTATTTTGTATCACGGAGCTGAGTCCGTGCTGAATACAAATAAACATCTTCAACATGCAGCACAGGCAAATGGGTAGAGGCAGATCTCCGTCCCATTACAAGAGCTGTGCCCAAAGAGGATCACACCCAACCAACATTTGAGTATCAGACTTGCAAGAGAGAACCTGTGTTCAGGGTACATGGGTAGAGAAGACCCACGTACTCCTGAAGTCCATCTGCCATTCAGTCAACTGTACAAAACCAGAAGATTAGATAGCAGAGAATATGGACAATGAAACAAACCTGACTTGTTATTTTCACTCCCTCCCAATGCCCAACTGGTCTGCATTCAGATCATCACCCTCAAGATGCAAGACACCAGGGGGAAAACTTCTCAATTATGTGTTTCCTGATGGAGACAGGCAGCATGCGTTGAACAGGGACCAACCACTCTACCAAGCAGAGTCTTTTCACCTCTTCCTCAGACTGACAGCTCTCAGGTCAGTACCAATTGGATTAACATCACTGCAAAGTTTTGGGCCGCTCTCTGCATGGGTGATGCAGCAGTATCCTCACCTGCAGATGTTCATGGTACCACTGTCACTGTCCCTAAACAAAACGACTTTCAAAGTCCCACCTGCATAGACGTAAGTGCTCCTCATCAATTGGCTCAGGACCCACCAGTTTGGGCTCTAACCCTCCTCCCTCCTTTTCCCCACTGTTTGGAGATTTAAAAGTTGCATAAGCTAATTCTAACAACAAAACACGAAGGTGCGAAGAGAAAGCTTTTAGCTGGGCAAAAGCACATCGAGACATTTCCCCTGACTCAGGTCCTGCTTTCCAGCCCTCTGCTCCTGCCCTTCACCCAGGTGGGCTTGCTGGCCCCAACCTAACTCCAGCTTCTTGAGATGTTGCCTGCAACCAAGCTCACTTCCAGAGAGCTCGCAGCGCTGTTATAAATCCATCCTGGATGTTTAATTACAAGTGAATAATTGTGGTTAATGCTCACAGCGGTGATGTGGCCGAGGAGTGAAGTCACCAGCAATGCCAGCAGCAGCAGCGACCACACAGGAGATGACTGCAAAAGCCACAACTCACCATGAGCCTCCAGTGCTTTGAACAAAGGAAGAAGATGAGTAATCTCAGGCAAAAGAATGAAACCCTGTCAAAACTTCTGAAACAGAGATCTCTGGACTGGATTGGGTATCTGTGCTACAAGTCTCTTTTCTTCTAAAGCTTTTCACATGCTGTTTCCCTCCTCCAGATTTCCAAATTCCTATTCAGCTCTGAAAGAGATGAACTGAAGAATTCCCTGAAGGCTGCTGTTCCCCGTACCTTTCAGATCAAGATGAACCAGAGATTTCAATAAATCTAGTCCCTGCTTGCCCCACATTACCCCCTAAAATTTCTGTTGCAGTATCTTTCCTTGACTCCATGGGATTTCAAAACAGAAAGAAATGGGACTCAGCACACAAAACCTACCTTGACGATAGAAGGCAACGCAGAGGAGACAAACCACCTCCGTGTAGATGTAGATCACCTGAAGACATCAGTCATCACTAAGTTGACCTGAATGACGGCCAAGTCTGGCTGTTCCCCGCAAGAAAGGAGCTGGATTTTGTGGTTGTGGAGGGCAGTTGTTAAGAATAAGAGATTTTCAGCCGGACCTGCAGCCTGCAAAAAGCTCCTTACACCTGCTCAGGAAATGCCATCTGCAGCAGCCTCTTAATGTGCCCTGAAACGATGGTCCCATCCCTCCTGAAGCAGCTTATACTGATGATAACTGAAAGTCATCCTCAAGTCCCATCTTAAATGCTGATGGGTGAAGAGTCTTTTAAAAGCACCCTTCAAATCTGCCTCAACAAACCCAGCAACAACACACAGCGTTGTGATTTCACGTAAATGTGTCCCAGTTCTGATAAAAAATAATTCAGAGAGAGGAAGTGAAAAAGACCCGATGTGACAACAGGAAAGAGGATCTTGGTCTCCCCTGAAACTCCTGGAGAGCTCAAAAACACTTCGAGGAAATCTGAAATAATTTCTCCTTCTGAAAGCTCAAACAGGTCAAAAATACAGCCGTCCTTCCAAACACAAGCACCCTGTTTTCCGGAACAATTTTACGCAAATTGGATTAACCAGCCCTTGCTCTTCTGTTCTGAGCTGAGAGCTGCTTGAAATGCAAACACTGACTTAGAAACATAAAAGGGGGAGAAAAAAAAAATATAAAAATCTGTGACGTACAGCAAACCTGGTCCTGGGTCAAGAGGCTGCCAATTTGCTAAATCATGATTAGAACAACTTGACTGAATAAACTAGATTTCTGGGAGATGGGCTAGGTCGTTGCCCTCCCCACGCAGTAGGTGGTGGCTCCCCAGCTCATGTGGTACCTGGAAATGCTTCATCGTGCTGGGGACAAGTACCAGGAGGGATGGGGCAGGAGGATGCCAACACCTCTCACGCTGCAGATGCTGATGCTGGGAGGAAGGAAAGCTGAAGTGAAACAAAGCTGAGCAGAGCAGGCGGCAGGAAGAGCTGTCATTTCTCCCCCTCTTCCCCCAAACCCATTATTTACAGTAAAGTGTAAAACCAAGTGTCCCTAAAAATACAACTTCAGGCTTCCTGTGACATTGTCCAACAGCTGCTGGTCTCCAGCCCCATGAGACCTTGCTGCCTTCCTCCTCTCCCCCCTCTATTTTCATTCTTTCCATTTGCCTCCCCTTCTTGCACCCAGATTTTCCCCCTTTTCCCATCCACTGTGGTCCTGGTAAGGATGGTGGGATATCCATCCAATATCAGGTATCCACCTGGTAAGGCATCCATCCGATAAGGATGCCGGAGGACTTGGTCAAAGCCACTCACCCCACAGTTTCATCTCAAGGGGAGTGCAGAGACAGGGCTGACAGGATTCCTCCCTTCCCCCACCCGTCCTTCTCTGATTGTTGCGCCTGGACACATCGTAAATTAAAACTAAAAGCACCTAAAAGCCTGCAGAATAAAACAAGTCACTCAGAAAAGCAACAGTACACTTAATTTAGTTAATGACAAATGAACAAATAGCAATTTCAAGGCTTCCAAGATAGCCTGTCTTGTAGAAGAACACATACACTTTTAAGAAAGGGCAAAAAGGTGGGTTGAGATCGTTTTCTTTTCATGCAGTTCCTGTTGTAGGACCCAGCCATGCTGTCATACCAGTATTAAACAATTTCCCCCTCTGGGCCATATATGCAGATATAAAGATTTAAAGGCTGTCTCTACTCCCTTGTGTTTTCTTTCTTTTTCTAAAAAAAAAACCAGTGAATTGAGCATTTCTGTCACCTCTTAAGCCAGATCATTATATGCACATGGGTATCTGCCATGCAGGGTCACGATTTTCCCATCTTCTCTAAACCACCAAACCTGACCCAGCATTTGAGACTGAAGATTGATTTCCAGCAAGAATCACAATCATTCCAGGACTTCTGTGATGTACGGAGGAAGATCTCATGCCACCATTCAACCTAACACCTTGCCTTTTCAACCACCCCAGCTACAGAACATAGTCCCCACAGTCTTGTACCGGGCACACATCTACTGAAAGCTCTTGTGTTGCTCCTCAGGGTGAAAGCTCCCAAAACACACATCAAGACCTCACGTGGTCCCAATGTTAAGAGACCCAGGAGGCTCAGCTTGGAGGCTCTCCTGCTTGGAGGGTGTCACTTCTTCTCTGGTGGGGACAAGGGCAGAGGAGCTTACAAACAAAGCACCTTCCAGGGGGCTATGAGACACTAATTATTGCTATTGACCTCTCCAAACAGAGGAGCAGTTTTGCTTAGCCACCTCCTGCCTGCCCCCAAATCAGCAAGGTTTACCCCAGCACCTGGGTTCTTGATTTTCAAAGCACAGCCTGATTTGCTGGGTTCAGACCATGTTTGGGAAGCTGGTGTTTATGCAAAAAAAACACCAAACCACCCCAGCATTCACTTCTAAGCTGATTTCCCTTACATATGGTGCTTCCATGGCACAAGGGCACGTGCCACTTTAACTTGCTGACTGTACACATTCTTTACCTTCTGAAGCAAAGCCCCCTACCCCAAATCCCATCCCTGCTTTGCTTGAGCCAAAGACACCATCCCCTCTTCCACCATCCATCTTAACCAGCTCCCTTGGGAACAAGCAGACCCGGAGATCCGACTCACATGGGTGCGTGCATGGCTTGTGAGTTTTAACGCTATTAGGTAGCTTCAAAGCCATCAGAGATAATTATGTTCTACCAGCTCCATGCAAACAGGCAGCCGGGTGGCAAAGGATGCTGGATGCAGCCATTCAGGAGGTTTATCTCCAACAGCTTTTAATCCTGCCGGCCCCTTTCTCCAGTCAATTAGAGCAGCCTCCACGCGTTGCCAGAAAAGTAACGGGAGGGAGGGAGAGACTATAGGTATAAGCAGACATAATAGAAACCTAATTTAATTAGGGAAGTACTCAATCAACCAAGAGACATAAATACAAAGGAAACCAGGTTTATTAGTTCTGGTGCTTGCAGAAATGCCCGTTTGGTTACTGATTACTGGCAGAGGCGGGGGGGAGGGGGGGGGATTAAAAAAATAAATAAATCAGTAATCTTAATAGCACAGTCCTAGTTTGCTCTTTCAGAAAAAGTTAATAACAAAAGCAAACAGAACTTGAGAGCTTCTAGAAACACAGCGCCCACGATGGGTGAGTAACTGAGCTCATTATGGGAGGGGAACTCGGTTCTGGTTTGACTGTGGTTACAAATGACAAATTACAGCTAGGCCAGCATCAAGGGGAGAAGTTTTCAACCCTGGTTCTCAGGTCAGATTTATATCAGTGCTTCTCCATGACTCCGACGCTTCATTTTCACCCTTATAAGAGGAAAGCTGGGGTCACTCAGTCTAACAGCATGCACAAACTGGCTTGGAGAAGGAGAAGGTAGAGCCACCAACTCTCCATGGCATCGCTGAGCTCACCAGGGCTCCGTTCATCCATGGAAAGCTCCATCCTCTGCTACCCCATCCTTTTTTGGGGTCTGCAGTTTCAGAGCCGGCTAAGCAAACAGCAGGTGTATTTAACATTCACGCTTTAATGCCTAGATAAAGGTTTTGCTGAGAACTTAATAGCACAAAGTGACTAACAAGGGGCTGGGGAACTATTTTGAGATTAACTAACTGATTTTGTGTTATGAAAGGGCAGGTTGTAATTTTAGGATTAGAAATCCGTATTTCAGATGTCAATACCTCGCTCAAGAAAAGGGCCAGGAGCAGCAGTACAACAACGCTCTCATCCATCCGTGAGGAACCAGAAGGGCAAGTGAAGAATGAGCCATCCATGCCAAGAAACTCTAAGGAAATATAATAAATCTGCCGCAAACACCACCTTCTGTGTTCTCCAGTAAAATGGGCTGACACACACCACCGTGCGGACTCCCCACCACCTTTGCTGGAATTCTCCAGCTACAGCCACAGATCTGAGTGCCTACCCAGCAACACAGCGAGCTCCACCCTACCATCACATGGAGCCCAAGAGTCCTCCACTGGTCACCTATCCCTACTTCTCCCTGTAGCCTCAAGGTACCACTGACAGCACTGATAGGTGCCAAAAATATATATAATTAAGTGCCAGATACAGAAAGTGCCTACATATGCAAAGGTATGTGGTCAGAGTGTCTAAGCAACCCATTCTGGTACTAATTTAGTAAGACTGAAGCCATACAACCAACCACACTGCTACTCATCTATCCCTCCCCTGGTTTAAAGGAGATCATTAACCAGTCCCAAAGGAGTGTGACCTTTCCAACATCCCAGGAAGTCCCAGATGCAGTGTGCCCCTTGGGTCTGTCCCTCCAGGATATAAGGAGGAACCCTTTGATACATGATGGCAAAGTCTTCAGGAGGACTTCAATGCACAGGGTCATCTCCACCAGTTCAGCTTGGAGAAGAGAAGGCTCTGGGAAGACATTATTGCAGCCTTCCAATACCTAAATGGGCTACAGGAGAGATGGGCAGGGACTCTTGATCAGTGAATGGAGTGACAGGACAAGGGGTAATGGTTTTAAACTGGAAGAGGGGAGATTTAGATTAGATATTAGGAAGAAATTCCTTGCTGTGAGGGTGGTGAGGCACTGGAACAGGTTGCCCAGAGAAGCTGTGGCTGCCCCACCCCTGGAGGGGTTCAAGGCCAGGCTGGATGGGGCTTGGAGCAACCTGGTCTAGTGGGAGGTGGAACTAGACAGTCTTTAAGGTCCCTTCCAACCCAAGCTATTCTATGATTCTCCAGTCTCCAGTAAAAACCGGCAGTTCTCCATTACCCCAGCAGATCTGCAGGACAGCAGCAGGTTACTCTTGATGCTTATTATGCATATATAGATATATATGTACTTATCTATGCAAACACAAACACACGTGCATCTATACAACATATAGGAGGTGCTGAGTCAGCACAGCACATCCTACCTGGTTTCCATAAATCCTGTCATTACTGCTGGCTCATCAGGATAAACCCCAGAGAGATCAGGGGTGAGATTTGATAAAAGCCTGACTATTTAAGCAGAAAAACGGTCTTCTTGCCGCCTGTAGTAACCAAGGCTCTGTCTGAAGGTACGTTAAGCACAATATTTATCTTACCAGGCACTCAGTGCTTTTTGTTTTGAAATTTTTTAGCTTCCAGTTAGAGGGGAATTTTGCAGGCCCATAAAAAGGAAAAAAACACAAACCCAATCTCCCACATTAAGGTGGAAATAATTTACAGTCATGGTTTTTCATTTGATTTGGTGCACTTTTTCCTCCTTCCTTCCTATTTTTCATCCAGTTTTTCCCCTCTCTTTCTCCCCACCTCCTCTAGTTCAGGTTACTTAAAATTTACAAAGTTTGAAACAAATAAAGCCAGACGGAAAATACACAGCCAGTCTTCAACGCCGCAAGAGGTTAAAAATAGGCCTTAAACCAGCTAATGTCAGCATCAGCATAAAAGAAAGGGCACCCTGACAGCTCTAATTATTACATTCTCTTGTTTTGCACTTCTGAAGAGCAGCAATTAAATCTCTGCTTGGGCTTATAAGGAAAAAAAGTAAAGTGCTCTGCACCTGCAGAACGGATTCTGTTCCGTCGGAGGATTTCAGCTCCCCAAAGCACATTATCCAGGGCAGCCAGCAGAACAAAACCCATCCTCCCCTTTTTCCAGCAACCCAGGATTCTGCAGCCGGTTCACAGGGAAGAATACTAATAACAGCAACCCCTCCTCTACTGCCTTCGCTGGCTAGATTTATTTAAGAAAAAAAAAAAAAAAAGAATAAAAAGCTCACCATTTCTGGACAAAACGGTCGCAGACTATGTATGTGTGCAATGCCTGAAACTGCCATATGGTGATAAAAGTATTTTTATTCATAATCATTTTTATTGCAGTAGCCTCCGGGGACTTGAACTAGGTCACTTTCCCATCAAGGCTCACTACAAGCCGTTAAATAAGTGGTGCACGCAGGGTCCTCCAAGCATCTTTTATAAACGAGCAATTCTGCTCATTAAAAAGGCAAAGAGAAACCAGCACCGCAGTTTATGAAGCCTATTTTCTGCCACTCATAAATATAAATTCTTTCATGTTCAATACTCTAATTGAGTTTAGTATTTGCAGCTGTTCCCTCGGCAGCTTCGAGGGTCTCTCATTTATTCTGATTACCTGTCCTTGGGAAATCTGCTGGAACTGCCCATCTCAGAGACCTCTCCTCTGTTGTCAAATCTGGCTGGAATTAGCCAGAAGGCTGGAAATCTCCATGACTCGGAAGCAGAGGGGTCTAGCTGATAGCCATGCAAGTTGCAGCAGCTTCATTTCTTTGGGAAATTCCGCTAAAAAAAGCACATCATCGCTTTCATGCTCAAGTCCAGGCTGGTACTGAGTAAAGGTGGCTTGAAAAAAACAAAAACCCGAAAACCATTAAAAAAAACCCTACTTTCCTGCAGATTCGTTTCCCCTCAAAATTTAAGTCCTGGGATATTTCCCTAAAAATATTCTGAACATTTCACACTGGAGGCGCAGGCTGTGGGGGGAGCCAGGGGTGCCCATCCTCCCTGGTGGGCTGAGGGACATGTCCCACCACGGTGGCACCTATGGGCTCTGGGTTTTGGCTGCACACACTCACTCTGCACCCTCCCTTCCAAGAAACTATGTGAAAACAAAGCCAAGCCACTCCACGGAAAATAAAATTTGCATAAAATTGTATTCATTATTTTATTTTTCCCCAATGTAATGCAAACCAGTTTTGACCATGAGCAGCCCCCTATCAGCAATGAAGGGAGGACCTGGTATGCGCAGGAAGGGCAGGCACCAGCTGGGATGCCAAGAGAAGAAAAGGCACAGTGTTTCCATAAAGCCAGTGGAGGGGAAAAAAAAATAAATAAAAAAAATATAGCTGGGAACATTTTTCTGGCAGAAAACATATACTCATGGAAGCAAAGCACTGATAGCCAAGGAGAAAGCTGAGCTTGTTGAGCCAGCTCTTCCTCTCCCAGGGACACCTGCGAGCTGTCTGCTGGGGGAACAGCTGGATGGGGGACATAAATAAGGCTGCCTGCACCCCATCCCCAAGCCCAAGCCACCGCTAACACCTTCCAACTGATCTCAGCAGGTTCTGCATCAGCCACTGGTCTCAGATCTCCTTCTGAAGATAAAGAAATCCCACCCATCCTGTGTGGAGAAGAACCAGGCTTTGCCCACCCTACTGCATCACTGCCCTAGGATACTGATTTAGACCCTGCCTAATGTAGTCATCAGTCTACTTAAATTATTTTCATCATCTTTTCCCAGAACAAGGGAAGGACTGTGCATGGCCTTTCCTTGGAGAAGGAACCCAGGAGAGAAGCTCAGGAGAGAGAGCTTTCCATGGAGAAGCTCAGTAAGCTTCTCCAGCTCTGCCAGCTGTTCTAATAAAAGACATTTCTTCTTACTACAAACCCAGCTTTTTTTTCTGTCCCTGGTTCATCACAGCTACAATGAACACTACTCCCACCTTTTTTTGCTTATTCAGTACACAAACAGAGTACCTGTGTTCCAGGCGTTGTAAATTTACTCCCAATTTTACAGGTCTTGAAAACTTTTAATGCAGCTTATCAGCCCGGGGAACAAAAATGAGTTATTCCCCATTAAGCTCACAGAAATCCCTCCACAGCCCTCTACTGCTGTCCTTACAACGGAGTGAAACACTATGACGCTGTCCTTACGAGGCACTTCTTCACACCCATAGTGTGACATGGGATCATCCAAGGGTGCGCTTCGGGTGTTTGCCTTTACCCTATAAGTCAGGAGTTTATCTTCTGGTGGCAAGGGCCAAGAATAAAAGCGCATATTTGAAAGTTCATGTCATGCCCAGCCCCGCTCTCCAGGGAAGCTTCGCATTCCTCTTGGGGCAGGGATGGTTCTGCAGCTGGTGCCAGCAAACACCAGCTGCCTGAGTGTCCCCTAAGAGCTCCCACTGCCCGGCCACACCTGGGACCACCCTGAGACAACCACCAGGTCTCGGAAAGCCAAAGAGCATCACCCAACAACCCCTGGGTTTCATTGAGGGAAGCACAGGAGGAAAAACCACCCAACTCCACCAATACTAAGAGTCGACAGCTCTGCCTGTCCTTGCACCAGGACTCTGGGCTTTTCCATGGCTCTTCTAATCCAGAGGACAATGCTCCTCCCAGCCACAAACTAAGCACCATGCAAATACAGCTGCCATAATTTGTCCCGAAATGATGAGAAGTTCCTTAGACTTGCTTAGTACTAGTACTAAGCACCAAAAATCTAGTACATAGATTTTTCTGGGTGTAAAATACCTGCTCTATTTTTTTTAAGCCTGATCTTTGTCCCGATGGAGTTCCTCTAATACTTCTGAAAATTCTTTTTCGTACCTTATGGACCTGTTACAAAAGCCTTATTGACCCTACACAATATCACTTATCAACCTCAGGTAGATCACCCTTGTGTCAAGACAGGGCTGGAAGTTAAAATACACCCTGAGTGATGTTCTTTTTTTGGCAGGTCTTAGGAGCTGGCTCGGCACATTCACATCTCCTGCTTCGTCTAAAAATAATAAACCCTCCAAAGCCAGCGGTCGGGATGATCTGTGCTGAGTGCAGGCATGCGGCATGCCTGGGAAGCCCTGCTGCTCCCACCTCCAGCCCTGTCTGGGAACCACCAGTGGCTTGAACTGCAGCTGGTGCTGCCAGCAGAAGGTCACGGCGCCTGGCATGACATGGAGATCTTCCCTTCCCAGTGGTTGTCTACAGGTGAGGGGGTAGCAAGGGGAATAGCCACTACATCTCACTGTACTGATGGATGGTGCAGAAGTGGGATGTTCATCTGTTGCCCTGGGCCTGCTGGTGGGGATGTCATCTGGTAACCCACCTCAGATGCAGGGATGGCCAGAAAGCAGCAGAGTTAAAACAAGACTTTCCTCACCTGGAGTTATTCATATCTGCTGAGCTCACTGACAAAACCAGTGTCCTCACTTTTCTTTTTTAAACACATAAGGGTATAGGTTGGAAGGGACCTCCATCTGGTGTAACCCCCCACCCAAGGCAGAGTCACCATGGACCATGACCACCCAGGTGCCAGAGCAGACCCATCAGAGGGAGCAGAGCTCTGCTGTGACTCCAGCTAGTCAGAAGTAAGCTCAACTGCTGCCACAGACAAAAACTCCACACAATCTTCCCTCAAGGGTCATTATGGATTTTAATTTTCCTTTTTTTCCAAGTCTTTTGGAGTGGAAATGCTATCTTTGAGTGGGGGATGCAAAAAGCCAAATGCAACAGGATACCACTCCTCAGCTATGCCCAAAAGGCTCCTACATGCCAAACCACCACAAAGAAGTCACTGTATCATCACAGGCATCAGCAGAGATTTGGTCAAAGCAATATGCACTGCTCTGGAATTGTCTTGAATTGTCTACAGAAGAAAAGTATTGAGCACCAACAAGATCGTACTTCCAAAGGTACATTGGCCCATGAAGTCCCCTAGGCTAGGAGTGAGGTTCACCTCAAGTGGGATCCCAGCCCTCATGATTGGATGCTGCACCTAAGAAAGCCCCTCATTATACCTCCAGGTCAAAGCTGCGTGAAACAGGCCCAAAGCACAAGTGATGAGGACCATCAAGCAAAGCTGAGATGTTCAGCTCTATGAGAAGTGGGAAGCACCCCACATGGTGTACAACGTGATAAATTAGAGGTCAAAACTCAAAAAGTGGTTGGGATTTTACCATCGGTAGCTCATTTAAGAAGTCACCCCTCTTCGCTGAGGGATGGAGACCTCCAGTCAAAAGGCCATAGCAGGTCCCCCTTGAGCTGCTCCATCCTCACCAGCACATCCTTGGGCAGCGCCAGCACATGCAAGTGCACAGCATTGCTCTGTGAACACCACACACAAACCACCACAGCATGGATATGCGGCTCGATGCTCTACCAGCCACCACGGTGATCTTCCACCAACTCCGCCAGGCCACCAGCATGCTCTGGTCACTAGCAGTAAATCCAGATTTTCAATAAAAGTAAGAGCTATCAAATTTTAATGCTCTATTATCGGCATGACTGTACCTGAATTCCAGGAGGCATTCTCCAGGCTGGTAAATCTAATCTTCTACCCACAGCTTTTCAATTTGCTGCTGTAATAAAGGTACATCCTGCTTCTCTGAACAGCAAGTAGGAGATTGCTCTCTCCTTTGGTGTGATATAAGAGCACAGGTCCACTTATGGTCCCTTCTGCCCATCTATTTCTTGCAAATACAGAACCGAGCACACACTGGGATTCTCCTGTAACAGTGTGCAACAACGCAGTGATTCATTAGAGGGGTTGTTTTTTTTCATTACAGTCATTTGCTCCCTGACTCCTACAGCCATTAGTGTCCAGACACAACACTCACAAGAGAAAACGGCGTCAATCTTTTAGATGGTTCTTATTTGAACCTCGAATCTGGGACTGATGCCATTCGTTTCCAAAGCATTAAGAAGAAAGAGGGATTAAGGACAAGGAAACACCACAGACAGGGCTTTGCCATTTGCACAGGGGACGGGCACCAGCAACAGGCAAGGTCTACCACCAGGTCCTTCTGTGACCGTCCCTCATCTGTTAGAGAAGTGACTCGTTCATCTCTTCGCATCAGTGCTGCCTTTTTGTTCTCAGACACCAGTCCTAGCTCAGTTCTCAAAGCAGGGCAGGGAAAGCAAAGCTGACTGGGTAAAACGCTGTTTATTTAGCTGGCACAAACGAACCCTTACGCTATGCTGAGCTCAGCTGACCCGACACATCAAAGCCTTTGATTGCCTTCCAAGCGCTGACAGCGAGGACCCCACCGCAGCAATGCTGCCGGCGCTTGGAGAGGCACCACGATGTACAATGCTACTAACAACCCTACAGTTACAGATGAGAAGGAAAAAACAACCTACAAAGAGGGATGTTCACCAAAGAGGAGCTTCTAGAGCAAACCTGCACTACGGCGTATGCTTTCTCCAGAAAACAATACACTCCTGGGCATTAGGGAGAGGAAGGAGCAGCCCAAATCGGTTGTTCGTCCCCAAGAGAGGGAACGTATTTTAAGCAAACAGCCGAGGAAGCAAACTGGGGGATGAGGGGAGGGATGCAGCGCGGTTGCCACATAGACTTTAGTCTTTAATTAAAAAGGTTGAGCAGAATGTTTCGAACACTGCATGGGTGTAATTTGAAGAGCAGTTTGTGAGATGAGTTTTCATCTTCAGCGTGAGTTTTCATGTGTTAAGAATAAATAGAATTTTCATAATATTTCCACGAACTCCAGCCTTTGTAAAAATCACAGCTTTTTTATAGCGGTGCAGCCAAGGCCAACATCAAACCATCCATATAAAAGTAATTCTGTGGAGATCATGGCTAAGTTCTCAGTATTTGGACAGAAGAACAGCATCTTTCAAAGCCACACTGAAAAAGGACTGTTTTTTCCCCACAGCAAGAAGCCCATGGTACAGATAGGTATGAACAGAGCAGAAGGATGCAGCCTGGTGACACACACGTGCCACAGACTGCGGGGAGGCACGGGGACATCTCTGACCCTGCTTGTTCCACTTCATTTAAAACCAGCACAAAGGGTTTCTCTCCACACTGGCATTTTTCAAAGGGTGCTTCGCAGATCACCTCCAGCTAAATTTTACTGTGCTCCTACCGCAGTCATCTATTACCTGCTCATCCTCCCTGCGGGGCCGTGGCCAGGGTGAGTAATGGGGTCCCTAATCGAGTATTACATATTGTAATTAGCGCAACATCAGTGCCAAGACCAAGGTGTTTTATCACAGAGACCTGCCCTTTCTTTTACACGGCTCACAGAAGAACACAAGGCTACTCCGCTAACCAAGCGTGATCCTGAACAACAAGCTACCACGCTGCCCAGGTTTTAAAACCCAACCCCATGGTGGGACACGGGCTATGAATTCATGGAAGGAGAAGTCTCTGCTCCCTCCCAGGAACAAGTACACTCACTCGCCTAGACCCAACCCTTCCATCTGCATAGGCAAAAACGGGTCCGTAGAATCCTAGGTTGGAAGCGACCTTTCAGATCATCAAGTCCAACCATCAGCCTAGCCAAATGCCATCACTAAACCATATCCATGACCAAGTCTTCTCCATAAGAGCTGTGATCTCCCCCAAATGCTACTGAACACGGACCCAGAGCCAGTGTTCAGAGCTGTTGGCACCTCCATGAAGGCTGTAGAGCTCCTCTTCAGCTGCAGGCACGTTGCTCTGCACTGATACACATCTACAGGGACTGATGATGCCTGTGGAGCTCTCCCTGCAGCTCAGGACCCTGTTCTACCATGACCCCTTTCTTAACCACACCAAGGACCCACCCAGAGCTTCGCAAAGCTGACAAGCCTGTTCAGCAACTCCCTCAGGAGACAGGAGGACAGACTAGAAAATGCGGTTTTGGCAGCACAATTACCCAAGAAATGCAATAAAGCAAGCAACGTCCCCGTTGGGCTGACTGTACCGAAGAGCCAAGGGAGGCACAGAAAGGTCAACAGCCCAGATCATACCGAAAACACGTGGCACGGCAGAAGCATTCAGCTCCTCAATCTTAGTCCTGTGCTTTAACCACAGACATCTGCCCCTTTTCAAGCTGTAGCCCAACTGGGTGTTATCTGCCTAGTCCTGCAGCAGGGAAAACCCAGAAGCCGCCTTTTTCACAAACAAAAGTTTCTCATCACTGCAGCTCAACGACTTAAACAGCAAAAAAGAAAAGTCACGAGGAGTCACTGTTAAAAGCCTTTTCAGAAAGTTGCCCAGTTAATTATCAAACCACCACAGAACCCAAAACCAAGTCATCCCAACTGCATCAACATGGCAAGGGATGAGTCATTTCAGGAAATGCCAGGAGCTCCTCTGTCACCAGCCACAAAGGCAGGGCCAGATTTTGTTCCAGACAGGAAGAAAAACACTGGATAATATGAAACGGACCACATCAGTCACTGGACACGAGGCAGCAGAACTCTCAAGGTGGCCTGCAAAATTTGCTCCTATCTCTGGAAAAGAAGTGGAGATGTTTTTCGATGTACTGCCATGTAGAAGTGTCCTACTTCCTTCCTCATCACTGCTTCAGGGAGCGCACAAAGAATACTCCTCCAAGAGTAAATTATTTAGGCAGTCATCTCAGCAAGTTATTTCCGCTCATTTCCGACAAACAATACTGCTCAACCTGGGATTTAAACCAGCAGTGATGAAATGGTAACCCAGAAAACACCTCCAGAAAATGAGCAGAGGCCACACAACACAAAGAACACCATGAAGCCACCACTGACACAGGGGGATGCAGCATACGCTTGGCACAGCTTAAACATGGGCAGACAACTAGTTAAGTCCTGGTTCTCCATCTCCAAATTCTACAAGGCTTTCCTCCTAGAACACAGCTGGGTTTTCCACTTTCACGTGAATTACTCTGATCTTGCTGTGACAATCCAGAGCAACGCAGAGGATGCTGCAAGTTACACGTCGGCATTCGTCTGCCAGTTTTAAAAGGGAATGGGGCTGCCAAATCAGACCACCACAAAGATAGAATCTGACAGCTGTAACTAGGGCAATTGCAGGGAGGGAAAGAGAAAAATAAATGGGAAAAGAAGAAGAAAAAAAAAAGGATAAACTGTATATTACAAGAGGAAAAGGAAGCAAGAAATGCCGCTAACTACCTTCAGAGAAAAGTTAGCTATTTGCTTACTTTGATGCTCTCTTCAAACCAATACCGTGTTCCTCACGTGCCTGCTGCACAGTTGTATAACAGCAGCTTTGAAGAGAGGCAAGATGAAACCCCACAGTCAAAGCACAGCATCTGCTTGCCCGATGGCAGTCTTTTTAAAAAAGAGTTACAGAGCCACAGGTCAGGCTTGGCCAGAGCCCTCAGCAACAATGATAGAGGCGCACGCATCTCCCAGTGCTTCTTGAGATGGTTTCAAGTCTCAAGCACGTGAAGCCAGCATGGAAAAAGTCTCCGCTGTGATCTGACAACCAAAGCAGGCAACAACCCAATACCCTGACCCTGATTCTAAGGGATTCAAAGGTGTTCTGTAATTAATGAGGCTACGAGAAAATCAGATCTACCTGAGCCTTCTCCAAAACAGAGGCCAAGCCCCTCTGCTGCCACCAAACTCCTGTGGGATTAAAATGTTAAACCAGAGGGGGGAAAAACATAAAACAAACAAACAAAAAAAATTCAGAATTGTCAGTAAATTCAAATCTGCAGCCATTTAATAAGGTTGCAATCCTTTTCAGGAAATATTTTTCTCAAGAACCAGTCTGAGAATTAAAAGTAGGTTCAGAGTTCATCTAGCTCCAGCCCTTTACCCTTTTTCTTTCTCAGTGTTAACTCCAGAGCCCAGCTCAGGCAGTCACCGAGGCTGGTCCCCTTGTTCTTCATGTTACCTGGCTGACCATCCAAGAGGGATGTCTTCCTGCTTTGCAGGAATAGTACTTGAGAGATGACACTCTCTATAAATCCCTTTCAGTTTTATGTTCATTTCAAAGCCATGCACATACAGGAGTTAAAGATTAGAAGCATTCTGAGTCCAGAAATATAGTTTTCCTTTTTTTTTTCCTGTCTAAAAAAAAAAAAGGAATCCAGTTTCAAAGCCTTGGTGTATATGAGTTAATTTGGAAGGAGGGCTGAAGCATGGCGGTCAACAAGCTAGTGCTGAGGAGTGGATTTTTAAACCCTGTGCTTTGCAAGGTTTTAGCAACATTCCCTTTTTCATTTGGACCTCATCACAATTATTTTTTCATTTTTGTTTGAGACCAGCTCATCACAAAGTTCTCTATCAGGAAGTAACCCTGAAGATGACTTTTGGAAGCATCAAGTAGAAAGACTGCTGTCTGTCAAGGAGAGAGGGAGGGGATCCTGCATGAGTAAGAGTGATAAAAAAAAAAAAATAAAACCCCATCAAATGTTTTGTGTTAAAACTGCAAACACCCAGTAGCAGAAGCCTTTCTATGGTGTGGGCAGAAATTCAATTCTTGGCTGTTACTAGAGACAGTTGCACCAGGTTGATCCCCTGACATTTGGCTGCTCCCAGGTATACTCAGTTGTCCTGCTAGGTCCATGACATTTAGTGTGAAGATCTCTCATAACCAGCAACCAAAGACACATCAACATGTGGCAGAACCACCATCCCCATGGATGGCTCGGGCAGTGGACCTGAAGCCTCCAGCTGTAGGTCTGGCACCAGAGAAACTTCCAAGTTTGCCTTCCAGCAAGGTCCATGTTAGCCCTAATGAAGATGCATATTGGAGATGATTCCTTTTTGATCATCTGCTATATGTACCAGTCCTTGCTGTGGGACAGCTGGTTCCCATCAGGGATGAAAGGGAATGGCAGTCAAACGTGACCTTGAGCTGGCTCCAGGTGCTGGAGCTGCACCCACAGCTGCCTCTGAGCTGCCCATGCTTCCCCACCATCCACTTCCACGCTGGATCACAGCTCCCATTGATCCATTTGGTTTTTCACTTTGATTTTGCTGGCGAAGCAGTGAAAGAGGTCATCCCCTCCTGCTGTGAGTGCTGAGGCAGCTTCTTACCTCCCGAAGAGAGGAGCTTATCTCCTTGGAGCTCCTTGCTAGTAACCAACAGCCAGGCAGCAAAAATATCTTGGAAATGTTAAAAAAAGAAAGTGTGACAAACAAGACCTGTTCCTGGATACACAGAGAACCATCCCAATCTGTACTCACAAGGCTTTAAAAAAAAAAAAAAAAAAGCAAAACAAAAAAGTGCTGCCAGTACGTACTACAGACAGTATTTTATATTATCTCTACAGCGTAGTCCACACCAGCATCCATCACCGAGATCCTGATGGTGCGCTGAAGGACAGACATTTATTGTCAGCAGGAGATACCCATCACAGCTGAAGATTCTGTAATTACTGTTTCTTAAGAGAAAATGAAAGATTTATTATTCACTCAACAGTCAACGAAGGTCTTTTCTGCAGTAGAACAGGGGTTTACTTACAGGCCTCCGTTTGTATGTCACATCGTATTGTGCAAGATTAAATAGTTTAATTTTTTCAAGCTGTGTTTTTAGGTAATGCGTGGATTCTCCAGCTGTAATTAAAAGGACAGAGGCTACTTGTACTCTCTGCTGTGCCCTCCCCAGGCAGCACTGGTACAGGGGTACCAGTGGGGACTCTCTCCTCCTAACCAGACAGTTTCTGGCGTTATTTCTTTAAACCATGAAACCACAGGTAGAAGAGATTTATATGTTGTCATTGGATAAAGGTCTTCAGCTGAGATCAAAGCAGTTAGCTATAATTGCAGAGAGAAGGTTGCAAAACAAATCCTAATTTATCAGTAGGGATTTTTCACTCTAATCTTAAAGTATGTACCATCTACAGCAGGCAGAAGAGATAGGAAGTAGGGAAAAAAAAATAATCATCAATTACTAGAGAAGCTGCTCTCGTTCCCAGTTTTGCCATTAGCTATGGCAGAAATCCTAACCACAAGATAAAAATCTCAGGGCTGAGTGTTATTCTGCATCTCCCTTGAAAAACATATTTTAAATAAAATGGCACAAAGTCATGGAATCCCACCGCTGCAACATTTCTGCCTTCTCTCCATCCTCTTCCTCCCGGCTTCTTCCTAAAGCTGAGACCAGATTGTTTTAATTCCAGCAGAAACTTCAAGAGAAATCACGGTACCAGAGAGAAGCAGAACGTGGCAGATGAAGACCACAAGATCCAACAACTACAAACTGAAGATAGGCAAAGTCTAATGGGAAATAAAGCCCATAATTATTAAGTGAGAGTAATTAATCACAAGCAGGAACTAATGGAGGAGCAGTGGAACCACTGAAGCTTGAAGGCTTTATACCAAAATTCGAAGTTTGTTCTGAATAAGGTGACCAACCTGCAGTTGAGTCCACGCCACAGAAATGAACAGTTGGAGTCCATCATCTGGCAAATGACAAGGTAGGTCTGACCGCCCTGAAATCCAGGATATCACAAAACCAGAGAACTTTTTGACAAGAAGGGAGCCCCACTGCTGCAGAGCCCTCACACCTTCACCTTTTAAACACTGAGCTCCCCAGCCGCAGGATGGCAAACAAGTGCTGCCCAGTGCAACCGCCCTTCCTTCCGGCAGGGGAACATCTGGCCTACACTTTCCTTTTATTCCTTTCCCAGCAGAAAAAACCTCCTCCCTGCATGCAGTAAGTAATGTTGAGAAGCTGCTGCAAGCTCTAATCCAACAGTCCAACCAATTTACGGAGATGCACCTCCTTGTTTGCACTCCCAGTTAGTTCTTTTTATCCTCAATTAAAAAGCCCACACACCAGCACAGGAGGCTGAGACCTACCTCACCTCATTTCCACTACAGTATCAGGGCTACAACATCCACCATGTCATTAAAGCCCTCCATCATTGTCATCCTAAAAAATACAGAAATTAATTCCAAGTTTCCAAAAAGGGGTACAAATGATCAGCATAACCAGACCCATGTCCTGCCAGATACCAAATACAGAGCTGTTGTCCTTGCTGCCCCTCATCCAGCACCAGCTTCAGCCATTGAAACCCATCCCTCACGTTCTCCAAGATGCATTGCATGTCATCTCAACTGCTGACTTGAGTCTCTTGAAGAATTAGTTACGGTGCTGTGGTTTTCACTCCCTCTCTCAGCGCATCCTGAAGGCACCCCTGTTTAAGTACCTTCCACCAAAGAGTCTCACCAGACCTCCTGCATTGGCCCATGAGCATTCCGACCTAGTCACGTCTAAGGAGCCATAGCATCACTGGACCAACTGGGCTCTTTGATGGGGAATCAGACCAGTTCATCCCAAATACAAGTCCCTGACCTGTAGAATGCTAACAAAGCTCAATCAATAGTCATGGCTCAGCTGCTTGGATGCTGAAAATTCTCTCCACTCCATCCCCCTGTCTCCAGCCTGACTCCCATCCTTCCCTTCTCCATCCACTGCTACGGGAACATGGTTCAAACGCCTCAGATTTGGAAACGCCTCAGATTTGGAAACCCAGAGGTTGGTGCTGGATCACTTAGAAATGCCAGATCTAGATGTTTCAAGGATTTATGTGCCGTTTTACTTGCTATTTTATGTATGTATCCTGCCACCTGGCCTTGTAGAAAGTCCTTCAGAATCCATCTAAATGGGGTCTGAGCTACAGTGACCCCCTTGTGGGTCCCACAGTCACACTTGGATGTGGTTAGCCCACCCATACCACCCACTGCCTTTGGTCTGCTCTACTGTAAGCCTGATACACTGATTCCCACTTAAAATTACAAATAAAAGATAATTCCTTTGATTAGGCAGCTGTGAAGCAGAGGGAAGGGAGATTATTGGAAAACCCCCAAGCACGCACCTCCTACACCAAGCCTGCACCCAGCCAGGTGGTGGGTATGGGGACAATGATGGCATTCAAGCCAGAACCCAGCCAGATTGGTCTTAAAATTCCCACATTTTAGCAAAATTACTACAGTGTTGCTCCTCATACTCCCAAATACTCGGCTATTCACAGCCTGAAACCACCAACTCGCTACCCCCCAGCCCCATCCACTGAGATTTCTAGGAAGCAGCATGCTCTGCAGCCCCACGCTGCCAAAACAAACAAAAAGGGGTTAAATTAGGGATGCCTCAATAGACACAACCCCAAAATGAATTAAGAACTCCAGGTTAACTCCCAGGATTGCAACGGGCTGCTGCATTGGTGGTAAAACCTTCACAAACATGGCTGCACTGCTGGTCCCTCCTCCTCCTCCCTTGCACCCAGCAGAGTCCAGCCTGCAGCTCTGTAAAACAAGCATCTAACGATCATTTTAATTTGTGCTTCCTCACTGATAATTCAAGTGAATCCTATAAATGAGGGGCATGAAGAAAAATCTTCCTTTTGAAGAAACTTGACAACCTCTGGACTTCTGAATGTCCCCCTCTGCAGCCCACCAGGATCTTCTCAATGTTAGAACCCAACAAACAGGGCTGGAGACCCCCAGACATCCCTGGTCCAAGTGTGTTTCCCTGGGCACAGAGGAGGAGACACAGGGCGACCCATCCACCTGTAGATGGGCACCACTTCAACCCTCTGGGGAAGCTTTGAGATGAATTTAGGTGTACAAACCTGTTGGGATCAGGCTGTGAATGTACCAGGGAGTCTGATCATCACTTAAGCATTTCTTCAGCACAGGAGAATAAAAGAACAAACGAACAGGGAAAAGAAAAGGCATATCCATCATATACTTGACCACCCCAAACAAGTAAGCTAAAAGGGGGGGAATAAAGAACAGTATTTTTCCCTCTTACCTCAGTCTAGCATTAAAAAGACAAGATACATTCTTAACTATAAGCCTCTATGAATGAAAAACTGGCAGAGTCAATAAAACGGGAAGTAAACCTAATTCATTTTTACTATATGACCTACTTTCAGCAGGTTTTGATTCACATGAGCAGCTAGAGCTTCAAGGTGGTGATTCGGCAAGGTCTGTTCATTAAAGTCATTCTTTTCTTTATGGCTTTCAGCTTCAAGGGATAAGAAAACACATTTCTGTCAGAGGCATTCTCCAAAAAGAAAAAAAAAAAAAAAGAAAGAAAAAAATCCCCTCGGCACAAATCTCACAGCAGCCAGGGAAAAAATAAATGGATATGAACATAAATGCTGCATTTCAGAAGGGAAAGATGATGGGAATGAAGAAATTTAATTGCTGGAAGTAATGCCCCCCCCACTTTTGCTACCCTCAAATGCCCGCTGGGTCCCACCTGAAGACCTGGGGGGCTGGCAGGGATGAAATAAGGGGGACCAGGGTGATGGTCTCTACTCACTGCACATCCCCTTGCTGTGGCTGTGACTCCAACACCTGCCTGGCAAGTGCCCAGCCACCACGGACCCCTGCCTGCCCGATGAAGGGACAACGACGTTGGTGCCCGTTTGCTCTGACAGTCCAGTATGAGACTCTGGGGCACGGCATCAGGATCCTGCAGCAGCAAACCCCGCTGGGAGCTTCCACACATCACACCCTCCCGCCCTCTCCCTCTTTGATGACTGATACAGCCCTGACAGCTTAAAAAAATTACCTTTTCGGGTTTTTTTTCCCCCCCCCTGCCTTTCCAAGGAGAAAATAAAAATAATTAAAAATAAAAAAGGAATTTGAATTTATCCACTGGCTCTTAGTTCTTCAGCACACTCGACTAGACCTGGAGCTGTAGCTGAGACTGGATCTGCCTGAGATAAAATGCTGCAGAAAGTCATCTCCTGATTAGACTTGAGCATCCCTGTGCTGCAGCAGGAGCATCTGCAGGGTCTCCTCCTCCTCCTCCTGTGCCAAAAGAGGAGGCTTTGATCTTTGTGGTGCCTCCATACGTGTCCTTCCCTGGCTTATATACGCACACCGTCTCACGGGAGAGAAATATAATTAATATAATTTTATGAGGGCCAGTAAAATAGAGGGGGAGCATGGTAAACTTGGATCAGGTAATCCCATTTGATTTAAAAAGGGCTGTTCGCACGCTTGGACTGGGCATGTGAATAACTGCATTAGGAGCTAATAGGGATGAGATTGAGCCAGTCATCATTAAGTAATGGTGGAAGTGATCTCCCTTCCTTACAGCAACACCAAGCCAGTTGGGTGCCTCACCTCTACACAGCCCAAAAATGGGTGAACATGCACGGATCTCAAAGAAAACCAAGAAAATTTCTTTGCTTTGCAAGCAGACGCCTCATCCTGTTCAAAATAATATGCCTTTCCACATTTTTCCCAGGCCCAACTCTGTCATCAGGCTAGCTATTCCCAAGTAGCATCCCTATTCCTGGGATCCCAAGGGGCAGGGAAGGATGGATGAAGGCACGGAGCCCTCTGCTGCAGTTTGCACTGCACCAGTCCCAGTTCAAGTACCTCTGAGAGCATCCTGCAAAAACGAGCAAGAAACAGTATTTTGACCACAGGTTGCCAATGCCACACCGGGACAAGGCAGCTCTGTAGCCGAGGCTGGAGCAAGCCACCGCTCACCGAAGTCACAGAAAGCAGTTACAGGCCCTTCAGAGGAATCTGCCAAAATAATAGTAATTATAAAATAAAAGGTTCAAGTCTGTGGTCTCAAACTAACAGCCCCGCTCCGTCACCTCTGCAGCTACTGGCAATTAGCTGCTCCCACCTTCCCAGAGGAGCAGAGATGCTTAACCTCAGGCCAGGAACCAGCTTCTGGCTGAGAAAGGGGAGGCATGGAAAAACTTCCCATTAACTGTCTCCACCGTTCAAAGAGGAGAGATAGCTGGAAAAGCAGCAGCTCCCACTGCAGAGACATGTGAAAAACAAAGTTAAACCCCAGAACTCTGTACTGGGCACTGGTGAGGTCTCACCTCGACTCCCGTGTTCAGTTCTGTGCCCCTCACTACAAGAAGGACATTGAAGTGCTGGAACACGTCCAGGGGAGAGCCACCAAGCTGGTGCGGGGTCTAGAGAAGGAGAGGCTGAGGAAAACAGGCATGTTTAGTTTGGAGAAGAGGAGGCTGAGGGGAGACCTCATTGCCCTCTACAGCTACCTGAAACGAGGTTGTAGAGAAATGGGTGTTGGCCTCTTCTCCCAAGGGATTAACGACAGGACCAGAGGAAATGGTCTGCAGTTGCAGGAGGGGAGGTTTAGACTGGATCTTAGGAAGAATTACTTCACTGAGAGAGCGGTCAGGCACTGGAAGGGCCTGCCCAAGGAGGTGGTGGAAGCACCATCCCTGGAGGTGTTTAAGAAACATGTAGACGTGGCACTTGAGGGCATACTGTAGTGCCTGAGATTGTTGGGTTAGGTGATATGTTTTGTGGGGTTTTTCTAGTGGTGGGTTTTCGGTGGTTTGGGCTTTTTTTGGGAGGGGTGTGTGTGCGCATGGTTGGACTCGATCTCAAAGGTCCCTTCCAACCATGAAGACTCTGTGAATGAGAACCAAAGGTCCAAAATAGCACACGCTTCCCAGGTAATTCCATTATATACATATTTAGGAACAAGGAAACAAATAATTAAAAAAAAAAAAAGAAAATAAAAGAAGTTAAGTTTTTCTACCAACACATCATCATTTGAATGTTCTGGGTCAGAAGAGTTTCACTCCCCTGTCACCAAATCAAAGGGTCTCGGAGAAAATGTCCTTCATGCAAGAAGGGGGAAAGTCTCTGGGTTGAGTCTAGAGAACGAAGCAATAAATCCTTTAAAGCTCAGCTGAATAAAATGCCATGAGAGCTTTTAGGTGGAGCTGAGACTGACCTTTAAGCCTGGCCTGGCTAACCCAAGCCTTCTTATAAGGGAGATGAAATAAAAATAAAACCCCAAAAATCATGCCCAGTGCCTTGGTGTTCCGATGGACACAAACACCCTCCTGGCAACAGCCCCGGTTTGCCAACAGTCACTACATTTGAGACTTAACTATACAAATATACAGCTATACAAATGATCATTTTTCATATTTTTGAATGCAATTGGGGGATTATTCAAAAATACATTGCTATCGGCCTCCTAGGAGACGTGAAAAGGTCACGGAGCAGGCTGCAGAATATTTTCCCAGCCTTCCTCAAAAAAAAAAAAAAAAAAATAATTAAACCTACCTGATTGCTCTATTTTAAGGCCACCTTTGGGGCTTTTTCCCCAAAAGTTCGGAAAAATAATTGATTAAAAGGAAAGGAGGTGGTGTAAGGACAAAGGAAAAGAAGATTTTGGGACTTCTATGAACTCTGGCAGCAAAGAGGGGGGCAGATGGAAGGAATCGGGGGGGAGCTTATGGTGTGCAGGGAGCCAGCGGGACGGGAACCAGTGTCACCCAGCGCCGAGCACCTCCCCTCCGGCACCGCAATTACCATTCCTCGATCTCACCGCTTCCCGGCGGTGAAGGGCAACCCGGCTGGGGATGCAGGGATTGATCCGGGCATCCAGGCAGGAGGGGAAAGGAGAGCGGAGGAAGGATGAAGGGGGAAAAAGCTGCCAAGGCCGCCAGCGGAGATGCTGCAGTATTGCGTTCGCTTGGCTCGGCACACGTTGGGAGCGGAGCTGCCTGTGAGTCACAGCTCTGCACCACTCGCTGCCCTCCCCTTCCAACAGCCTCCAGCAGTATTTTTTTTATTTCATTATGATGATTAGCATTATTATTATTCCTCTCTCCTTTCTTCTTTTTTTTGGTTTAGGTTTTTTTTTCCAATTTTTTTTTCCTCCTCCTCCTCCCGTTTTTGACTCACTGGCTGTTTTCACTGCTAGCCAAAATACCTCCCGCGGAAGGGAGGGAGCTGCGGAGAGAGAAAGCCAGGGCTGGTAGGGGAGCCTGCCAGCCCCAGCCCCAGCAGAGAAGCAGGTGGGATGTGGACTTTTACTTTCCACTCATTCAATCACAGCAGCTCCTTGAAGGCGATTTGCTAGATCTCTTAAAGCTGCAATAACAGAGCAGGTTTTTCAGTGCTTGATTCACGACACTGACTCAGGCTCTAAAAGCCTCTAATTTTTCCATTAACTCCCGGTTAACGGGATGTCTCCAACCCTGCCACTGGGTTCCTTTCTGCAGGGATCCAACTAACCTCTGTCACAGGTTGAAGACATGCTTTTCCTTCTCCTTTCACCTTGATTATTACAGATTTTTTTTAAATTTTTTCAATATTAAACCAAGTTCAGAGAGCCAGGAAGCCTAAGTGCCCCCACTGTGGCACTCCAGCTGATATCTACAGCAACGTGCCCACCCAGAAGTTGGTGGGAACAGGTTCAAAGTGATGTTCTCCAGGTGCTGTAGCTCAGTGCAAATCTTTGTGCTATGAGACCATTTCCCAAGCCAACATATGATGAAGATGCAAGCTGAGAAGGGGCTCCAGCTGGGACACAGTGGACCAAATGACAGCTAACATGGACATTGGTATTGGAGTTGAATGCCCAAGCATGCCAGGGTTTGAAAAGGCAAAGTCGTGTACATCATCCATGTTCAGAGGTTGCACAGGACCCACCATGTCCCAGCTTACAGAAAGAGCTCACAGACGGTACCAAAGGTAAGTGTTCATTGTGATCACGCCATAAAAAGATGTATTTGAAGCCATCTGAAAGGGGCAGATGCCACCCACCTTTGACAGGCAGCATCTAAAGTCAAGTGGGTAATTCAGTCTTGTCTCCCCATCTCGGCTGTTGGCTGAGGGGTTTTTGAGTTACCTCCAAAAAACAGATTTGTCCCACTCCAGCAGCCTGTACAGGCCACAGACAGAGACAAAGATGCCACCAGCAGAGCCAGGCTCTGCAGAAAGAGGTTTGCTGCTTGGACTAGCAGTTTCCATGGTTAAGCTTTCATCCAGAAGTCAAAGCCAGCTGCATACAAAGTGAACTAAGTCAGTTTTAAGCAGTGAACACCGTAGCACTACACAGTCACCTTCCTCTTTGGGAAAATACTGCTCTTCACAGATGTTTTCTGCTTGTTGAGATCTAAGACGTGTTTGCATCCTCCATAAGAGACCACAGCAGGTGCCAGGCCCTGCAAACGCACAGATTGTGTGTGACACCACCAGAAACCAACCTGGGTCCAGGTAATCTGTGTCCACAGCTGCCCTCTCCCTCAGCTCCCTTTCATCAATTCTTCAAAGTACCCCTTGAGTCTGTTAAATGCAAGCTCATTCCTATGCCGAGCCAGTCAAAATATAATTTGTTAGCATCAATTCTGCACTCAAGTGGGATTTCTCCTCCACTGCTGAAGATGCACCAACGTCTCTCTAGGATCTCGGCTCCTGCAGGGACCACAGCCAAATCTTCAGCTACCGAAAGGACCTCCTTTCTTCACACTACTTGCACCAGCAAAGGTTTTTTAGAGGATGGAGCAACTGGAAAGCTCATTCCCTCCAGCTGAACAGAATATGGTCTGAAACTCATCTGTTTTCTTCAGCAGCAGTTTCCCCTCAATAACAATCCTCCTTCCTTGATGACACAGGGTCTTTGGAAGAGCAGGAGGGTGCCCAACATAGGATGGGTTGTTCCCGTATGGGGGACAATCTCAGGTGAATGGAGTAATCGGGATACTCCAGTAAATGAGCTGGTGCCTTCCCAAACGTACCATCCAACCCTCACACCTCGTCACCTATTTTCCAAACAATGTTTTCTGCTTCAGTTGCACCTCTGCTTTCCCCTTCCCTGAGTGAATCTTTTTTCTTTCATGGCATTTTCCACGCTTCCATTTCTTTCACTACAATCGGTACTACATCTCGTGGCAGCCCCTAATGGTGGGCATCAATAAAACATGACTGGCCCTCCAAGTCTTTTGTTTCCCAGTCAAACATTTATTTGCTTTCTGCCTTTCAGTACTATTTTCCTCCATGCTCCGGCTCAGACGGGGGACTTCTGCACTACCGCTGCTGGGCTGACATCATTTAGATGGATGTTGAGGGACCGGTCCCCTCCTGAAACCTGCCTTACTCCTCCATCATTCGGAAGTTCTCATCTATTACAAACGTTTCCCTTCACATTTTCCTTCACCACTGTAACAAAATATTAACATCCCTATCAGAAGATTTATTTTTGCTACAGATTTTTAGGTACCCCTGCTCCACACCATTCTGTTACAAGACTTTGTACCCATTAAGACCAGGAAGAATGAGTGCCAGTGCCCTTTTGTAGGTTAATCCACAAGAGATCAAGAGAGTGCAAGACATTCTGTCTATTCAAATTACTCATTTTACAGTGTAATAGTATGAATATTAATATTGTCCATTGAAAAAGTGTGTTAATTAGGATGCTGGCAGCTTTCTGGACCACTGCCACCCAAAGTAAGCATTCCATACGTGACTATTCAAGCAGAGGTCCCGCATCGCTGTTAACGACAGCTGCACATTCAGTTCCATCCCAAGAGCCAAACAACCAAAATAATTAACGAGGGAACAACCTACAGAGGGCTAATGTTTCTTATTTTTCCTCTACTAATTTCAGTTATACCCCCTTCCTAGAAAAAACAGTATTTAACCAGACCACAAATAATTTGCATAGTGCACATGTGCTAGCTGGTGGGAGGTTTAAGCAAACAGAACAAATGCCTCATTAATAACTAAGCGCCAAGAAATGCAGGAGGAATTTTGTACCAGACTACCAAAAAACCATAGCAGCTTATTCTTCCGGTGCTTGCCTTCGATTAAACACTACGTTCCTTTGATAAGGCTAGTTAGGGCAGATGAGAAACTGGAGGGGGCAAGGTCCACATAGGTACAAGGACACATAACCCAGGAGGTTGTTATAGCTCATATAAAACGTTCCTAGACAAGTAAAGCCTCCACAAGCTCAGGATTGGCCTGGTCACCAACACACTAATAGCACATAGATGACCTTTAACATATACAATATTCCCCCTTTTCCAGTTTCTGTGTCTATTTTTATCCAATAGCCTGGGTCTGCAATCTCCACCGTAGCCTGCTGATCTCAATGTTAATCTTCATTTTCTGCTAGAAAAATGAAAGGTCAACTACGGACCAGACACTGGTAAGATCTCCCAGACACTCAGGTATTTACCGACCTGATGTACTGGGTGCCACCAAGCATCTGGTCACAGAAGCAGCAAGTAGATGTGGTCCTGGGTACTGCTGACCCCAAATCACCACCACTAGCTCCCCAAAACGCTTGAGATGCAACCATATTTTTCCTCTGCCATGGAACAAACTCCAAACATTTTGGAAGTTTTTGCAACAATGAGATTTGCATGGAAGAGTCCTATTTGAATGAAAAACCCACAAGTTTGGTTTGGCTGTGGTATTTTCCCAAGGTGGAGGAGAAGCACATTAGATCCCTTGGACTTTGCTTGCTCTGCTTCAAAGAAGGTATTTTCTTTCACTCTAAGTTGGGAACATGAATCCAAGATTCTCACTTGAGAAGCCACTGCCATGCTTATAAAGGGTGGAATCCTTCTCCTCAGGGACGCTGTAGCCAAACCCTATTTTCACAAACTGTGTTTCTCCACATGGTCGGACTGATAAAATCACATTATCCTCTTCAACATATTAAGAAATGCTAATTTTGGCTCACATCCATCAGTCAAGAGATCCAGTTTCTCTTGCAAGACCCTCATCAAAGCTTCCTGGCCCTGTTTACCAAAGCAGAAACATGAAAACATCTGCCATGCCATGAGAACTTCATTTTCAGAAGCTCTGAGGGACCCTGATCCACACGTTATGTCAGCAAGAGAAAGAGGTCTACCAGCACCGTTTTAGGTCAGGTCCCTTTTTGCCTTCATGTAAACTAGGGCATCTAAAATTAGAGCAGAATTCTGCAAGCATAGATGACCAGGGCCTCCAGTTTTTGGATGCCCAGCCTGTCAGGGAAGAGATTTTGCATGTGCATGTACACACACAGGCACGGGGTGAGGGAGAGATTCAAATCCAAGCAATTTGGAGCTGCTGAAGGCCACCAGTTGGAAGCAGCTGCAGAAACCTCCGATAATTCCCCAGGTTACCGAGCTCTATGCTGCTTAAATCTCTCCCTGACCAGAGCTATCGCTTGTCACCCACCAAAAGCTAATCCTCTTTTTTTTTTTTTCCTGACTGCACTTCTATCTTCTTTCCTCCCCCCCTCCTCTGTACGAGCGCAAACCACCTTTAATCTTAATTTCAGATGTACTTTTCATGATGTTGCAGATGCGTTATCTGCAGCTGACAGTATTCGCCACCTATTTCTCCTGAAAGGACGCTGCTTGACCTTGGAACAGCTTCCATGCCTCCAGCTTTAGAGGCTGAGCCTTTCTATTTGAATGGATCACAAGTAATCACTTTTCTGTATCCGTTATTAGCAGTGAACCAGCTACCCAGAGAGCTCCTGCTTCGGGCTTTTTTTTTTCCTTCCTTTTTTTTTTTTTCCTTTCCCTCCCTCCAAATGCAGCATTTTTCCCAGGCAGAGACATATTATGGCAATTCAGACACTGACAACTGTGTAAATCACATCCCAGCAAAAGTTATTGATGACCTCATTCCAGTAAAGTATGAGATGATCAGACTGCCCCATGGTATTTTGATCATCTCAGAACCCTGGAATTGAAAGTCGCAGGCTCCATTTTGCTTGGGAAATCTAACAAAAGGCATTAACTGTGACAAAAAGCACTTAGAGCATTTCTCTTAAATTATCTCATTTCACACCAGCAGTAACAAATATTCATTTTCCTTTATTAATACACTCTCCTTGCCCATAACTGTTCTCATTTTTCTAATTTTGAATTAAAATGCTTTTGCGTTATTGATCCCTTCTGCTAGAAATCTTTCCTTCTGCTTTTATTAGCTCTTGTACACAGCCCAATTTTAACGGCATGAACAGTGCATCCAACACGGCCACCTTTCCAGCCAGACCTGTCTCCCGGGAGTCAACGTGATTAATCTCTCCCAGGCAAGACAAGTCACGATCTCCAGCCCCAGCTCCTTCACGCTGACGGCGTGCTTAGACCGCTATTCCCACATCTTCTATTAAATTACAGAATTAGCTTAATTTTTTTCTTAAGTGCTTTCCCAAACAGGTTGTGAACGGTCATCAGTAAGGGGAAACCAAACAAATAAAACCAACAATCCAACCCAAACCCAATGCTTGGAGTGTATGATTGTGTTTTCAAGAGTATTTGTTGCTCATTGTTGGGTTTCTCCTTGCAACAACTCATTCTTGAGCTCCTGCAACCCACAACTTCTCTGGGCAGCCTGTTCCAGGGTCTCACCACCCTCACAGTAAAGAATTTCTTCCTAATATCTAATCTAAATCTCCTCTCTTTCAGTTTAAAACCATTACCCCGTGTCCTATCACTCCACTCCCCGATAAAGAGTCCATCCCCATCTTTTTAGGCACTGGAAGGGGCTATAAGGTCTCCCTGAAGCCTTCTGGCTGCTGGAACAGCTCGGCATGCAACCCTGAGTCTAATTTTCCTTGACTGTGCCAAATTTCATCTAATACAGCCAGATGCTAAAAACAAAACAAAAAAAGACCCCCAAAAGTCCAAATTAACCACAGTGGAGGAAAAGGCTGCAAGCTGGAGGTACAGCCCGTTATACCCTGGATCTCCTGTGCCCCACACAACCCGGGGTGCCATCCCAGCAGCATGCCCCAAAATCTATTTAAAGTCCTGGGAGGAATAACCCACCCTGTCTACGCTTGTTTTTAAAGGCTAGACAGCGACAAAGCTCGAATCCAGCTTTCCTGGTAGGAGCTGAACCCCAGCAGTCACCACTGGGGGGGCATAGCCCCAGACCACTCCCCATCCCAGCAGCTTCTTCGTGGAACTCACCACCCCCCTGTACCCCTGAAGCTGTGAATGCTAAAGGCAGAACACCCTGATGATGCCATTGTCATCATGGCACTTCATTCCCAATGGATACTATTTGGAAAAAAAAAAGAAAAACAATTTAAAATATTTTTTTGTATAGATATATAAAAATATAAAAACACTAGAGGAGCTCTTTCAGTAGACATTCAAGGGACCAGCTCGCTGCTTGGCTGCTACAGGATTTTAAGCAGATCCTAAGCATCTTCTGCTCAACCTGGAGGATTCACCTTGCAGCAACAGGGATCAAGACTTTGGGTTTCTGCATTTTGGGCACCTTCATCACTACAGCAAACGTTATTTCTCCAAAGTCGAAAAGTGCAGTTTTACTTCATGTCTCAGAAACCCGCCCCTCCAACACAAAATTTCCATTTTCCTTTGCAAACTACCCCTCGTGTTAACCCTGTTGGCATTCAGATGCACAATTCGCAATTCATCTGGAACAGGCTATTTACAGAAATTCTGCTGAATTGGCTGTCTTTCTATTAGTTATGTAGAGAAGAAAAGCTTTGGCCTCGATCCTGGACCTGCTGAATTAAAGTGCGAAAGAGAAAAATCTCTGAAGCAGAGGAACATGAAGGCATTTCCACTGCACACCAGCAGCGCTGCCCACTCCAGCTCTAACCATAATTGCTCTAACAAAACAAGGGACTAATGGCAAGTCCGATGGTATTTGTAATTTTTCCTGAGCCCTGACTGCTGCTTACATCTGAATTTCTATTTCCATAAAACAAAGATGCCTTTCCAGCCTTTCATGTTGTCCGTAAGATCTTCAAACTCTAAAGAGGTTTGGATGTACCAGGCGGGGAGAGGGGAGGTCGGCTGGAGATTTCTGAATGCTCAAGCGAGATACTTAATGAGGCATCATATTCCCTACTAATGGTTTTGCTCAGGGACAAATTATAACACCAAGGAAAGTATTAGCATAAAAACTTATCAACTGCAAGATGTATCGGAGCAGAAACATCCCACCTTTTCAAAAGGGGATGCAAAGCAGGGGAAAAAAAAAAAAAAAAGAAAAAGAATAAGCTAGAAGCACAAAATGGCTCCCTGTCTGCATCTCACCACTGCCAAGGTGGGATAGACACCCTGGCAGGAGACATGATGGTCTCTCCTACCACATCCACTCTGCTTGCTGGACCTCAGCACCAGTATCATAGAATGGTTTGGGTTGGAAGGGATCTTAAAGACCATTGAGTTCTAACCCCCCTACCATGGGCAGGGACACCTCTCTCTAGATCAGGTTGGTCCTTTGACCATCCCTAGATGGTCAAAGCCCCATCCAGCCTGGCCTTGTAATGTGCCGGAGTCCATGGTTGCCAGTACTGGAGCCCAAGGGATGGCACACTGTGCTACTGACTCCCAAGGATGCCACCAGCTGCTCAGAACTCGGAAGACCACACCACAGACGAAGGCTCAATTCCTCACAATAATTGTAGGGCTTTTTTCTTTGTCATACAGAACCCAGTAAACTGAATGTGAACATAAAGGTGTTGGAAAACACAGACATAGACCTCAGTAATTAATGAAGAATGGGATGCTACCATGAATGTCCTAACACAGCAACTTGTTTTCTGCTTCTTGGTGTGAAACAAACCAGTTTAATACACAGCAGAGGTGAGTGCAGTCCTGCTCCCATGGCCATGCCTCAGTCCTGGCTTTGCAGGGACAGATATGTCACGTGGAGCTTAAAAAAAAAACAAAACAGGAGGAGGAGAGACCGGGAACAATTTCCAAGCTTTCCTTTCCATCCCTCTGTCCGGCATGCTGACCGCTACTTACCATTACATGAGGGATTCTGGAGGAGGAGCTTGAATGAGGGCTCAGCAGCAGAGGCTCTTATCCCAACCCACCCCAACCCATCCCTTTGGGGTCCCACCAGGAGTCCCCATAGACACCCTAAGGTTGCTTGCCCAGATGGAGGAACCACCCTGAAGTTCCCACACCTATGGTTATTCCAAGGAAAACACAATGCCAGGCTGTGAGGAATCAGTCACACCTTTGAAATAACCAGGAGCCATCCACGAGTTAAATTTTTGTAGTGGTGTTGTTTCACTGCATAAGCCTGATCTCATTCGATCCAGATACCACACAGACAAACACAAAATACATTTCTTCACGCTGACCCTGTTAATAACTATTTCTCAAGGGAGTAGAACTGTAACGAGCTAACACTATTTGTTTATTTGGAACTCAATAGCTAGACTTACTGAAAAAATATCCCCACCCAGCACTAGCTGGAAAAAAAAAAAAAACCACAATAAAAAAAATTACATCAAGCTAAGGCAATATCCACTGAAATGCAATCAGACCTTCCCAGCAGCTGAGGCGAAGCATCACCTCCATCATGAGCAGCATGTCGCGCTACTGGGTCTTCCCCAGTTAAGGTGCTTCTGCCTCTTGATCTTTGATGCCCATGGAGAGCTACCAAAGCCCAGCCAGAGCTTCCACACTGGGCAGGTGGGCAGCTTCGTAAAATTAACTGTGGACACCTGAAACCCAACTCCCCAACTCTGTCTTTTGTGCAACTCTCTTCCCTACACGGCTCCCATTTTTAAACACATTGGGCTGGATGATATCCCTGTCCCTCTTTGCCCCTTGCACACCCAGGTCATTTCAAGTATGGTTTGTTATCAGGTTCAGCTTTAAAGTGGATTAAAAACAAAACCAGAGACCTGCAGAAGACTATTAATTTTGGAAACTCATTGCCTCAGGATGCAAACACCCCTATAAAACAGTAGAAACTGAGGCAGAGCAGCATCCCTCCCACTCTGGGGTGCTCCTCCTGCTGCTGATGTCCTTGGTGAAATCCCCTTGCAACCACACAACTGATATGAGTGAACAACCCAGGAGGTTCCTACAGCTCCCGAGACCAACCACTGCACTCAAGCAGAGATTCACAGCAAGAGGAAGCCCACCAGCCCCAACCCAGCACCTGGATTTCTCCTCCTCTTGCAGACCTGCAGGCCATAGTGGAGTCTCCTGGATGAACTGCGTACTTTACGTCACCTCTGCTGGGAAAACTGCGGCGATGCACAAAACAGGAGAATGTACCAACACTTCTTCCTTAAAAGCAATGCCCTGCCCCAGTTTAAGGATGCAAACATCAACACACAGGTCTCTAGCATCCCTCTCCAGTTGATTGCAGTGAGGTTTGAAGCTCTAATTGACCCTCTCGGCCTCCTACACGGGGAACTGAAGGGGATGAGGGCTTGGGGACAAGGACAGCTTGGTGGGGACGTGGGGATGGAGTTGGAAGCCCAGCCACACGCTTCCACAAACACATTCAAACACAAGAAATGAGACACCGAAACACATAAAGAAATGTAAAGACCTAAACAACACAAAAAATTTACAGCAATCTGCCATTCTGATGTGAGGGGAGGAAAAAAAACCCCACAACATTTGGAAGCAGGCTGTGTTTGCTTGGCACTTTCTGTGTTTAGGTAATTAGTGTAAAGGGCTTCCCAGGTAAACCTAAGAATAAACTGCAGCTTTCAAGAGACACACACACACACTTCTTGCTGCAGTGAAAACCTTCAAAGCGTAACCAGGAGAAGATGCAGAGCTCTGAGCAGCTCCCCATAAGCATTGCTTGCCTGCAAGCCTTCAGAGTGAGCCACAAGTCAGGCTGCATCAAGATTTGAAAAGATATACACAAATGACAAGCAAGAAACACCTCCGAAGACAACACACTCCCAGCAACCATGAACGCCTTGAATACACAGCCTGGAACAACGTTCACAGGCTACTGCTTCCCTATCTTCTCTAAACCTTCCAAAATGTCCTCTCCTGCCTTAGCCGAGAGTGGCATCTTCAGACCTGGGAAGAACAAAATACCTCCCAGCTCCAAAACCTACTTTTCAGTGCTTTAGACTGTTTTGCTCGGCTGACCTAGTAACAGACAGCTACAGCCATACGTGGTTCCTCTGGGAACCAGCCTCACCCTCAACCTTTTGTTTTCAAAATGCTGATGCTGGAGCACACCATCCCCTCAAAGATGTTTCTCCAATGCTGGTACCACCAAGAGCTCCCAAACCCACCTGGCATTGCCCTAATTCTGATTTTACAGAGAGAGGGGTGAGGACAGGGATGGGAAAGGAGAAGCGAGGAGTCATTTAGCAAAGGTTACCAGAGAAGTCCACCGCAGTGGGAACCTGGCCCCAGGCTTTCTCTACACCGCATTAGGCTCCAGTTCACTAAACTAACCCAATACCCTTTCAGTGCTGTAAACAAGTCAACAACAACAAAAATGAGCAGGTACCAGCTTCTGCTTCAAGCAAGATGCTCCTAATCTGCCTAATCGCGGCAGCCCAGGGTTACCATTAGATTGATATATTCTAATATCAAACACTTCTTGTAACCCACCCGAGCCTTACCGCATCCATAGCTCACCCACTGGCTATGACCACATGCTTACAACATACTACATAGTATTGTAAGATATTCCAGAGCAATGAAAGCTTCAGTAGGACAAGAAGCTGCATCTCCTGAAAGAGAGAAAGATGCTTTCACATGGAATAACCTCGATTCTGAAAAAAAGAGCTATTTTTCTAAACAGCTCTCCCCAGATCCCCATCTCCCAGGTTAAGCAACGCAGATGGTAGCTGGATGCCCAAGTACCTCACCCTGAAGAGACCCAAAGAGTCTGACCACAGTTGAGGGACTGTGAGGAACCTCAAGAGCGGCCAGACAAGGACAGACCAGCCTGACAGCTCACATGGATCAATTTCTCCCAGGGAGCTTGAAGACCTCTAGGCAACGAGTCTTTTCAGACCTTAGTATTAAACATAGCTACACGTGTCCACATCCTCATCTTCTCACTGTTCTTCTGCAGCTGCACTGGCATAGAACAGGCTACGCGTCCAGCATCACTGGTCTATAATCATGAAATCTATGGATACCAGGACAGTGCAACCAACCAGTGAATGGGACTTGAGAACATACAGCTCTGAGTCCTCAGTTTAGTCATTCCTATGGAATAGAAGGTAGCAATGGAAACTGTGGCTGCTTTGAAAATCTTTGCAGAGCAGTTGCATGGACAGAGCATCTTCAAACCCCCACCAGTCTAGGAGAAGGCTCTCCCTCCATCCTTATCCATGCCCAGCACCCACAGTGCTGCAAGACCCACCACCGGTGTCTCCCATGCTCCTCAGCGTGTCATTGATTTTGCTTAGTATCTTTCCAAAGGTAGTTTCCCCCCCTCCCCCTTATGCCACTGCAGACATGTTTTTGTCCTGCAAAACTGTGCAGTATCTACAGAAGCAGAACATCCATCAACGCAAGGGAGAGTAGGCAAATGACACTTCACAGATGCTTCTGACCTTCACCCTGCCCTTTCCCATTGCTAACTCCGGAGTGAGGGGTGGGGAAGGGGGGAAGGGAATAGAGATTAAAAAGGAGGCAGTACAGGAACATTTTTAATCACCTTTCATAACCTGCGTTCTATAGGATTGAAATGTGAAAAGCACCTTTCCCTTATATTATTCAGAAAGCAGTGAAGTTAATGTGACATATTGGTGCGTAGGTGTGTGTGGGTTGGTTTCTTGGGGGGANCAAGGAAAAGGACCTTCTCTTCTAGAGATATTTTACCATCACTGGGAAGCTGATTAAATCAAGGGTGCCCGTTTCCCTTCTGATAACACCAGCACACATTATCACATACCAATATGCCAGCCCAGCCCCTTCCTCGAGACCCAAAAAGAGCTGGTAAGAAGCCCAGCACCAATCTGAAGCTACGGGACCCCCAGTCCAACAAGCATCTTCCCACAGCAGTTCCACCATCCCCTCCACCAGCACAGGGAGCCATCCCAGCAGAAACAATGGCTTAATATTTAATACTGTGCTTGTAATATGGAAGGATTATAAAGCAGCTTGTAAGTCTTGTAAATCCATTCACAATTGCACGGCCCCCGTGACCTTGAAGATGATGGGCGGCCGATGCCCAGCCGCGTGGGTCTGGATCTGGAGATGGATGCAAGCGGTCTCAGCCACCAGCAAAACCATCCCAGTGGAAAGAGCCCTGGATAAGGCACAGAAGCTTGGCATTGGTTAACTGCAGCTGGTTCCTTATGTCTCAGCTCTATGGAGTAGGCTCTCAGAGCAGCAGCAGATCACGGAGAAGGCCAAAGAATCACCCAAATCAGAGAGGACCAACCCTTCGTGGTTACCTCAAGTCCGCAGTGGCCATCAGAGCACGATGAAGAACAGCTACACACACAGACACAAAATCATAGAATCATCCAGGCCAGAAGGGACCTCCAAAGGTCATCTAGTCCTACCTCCCCGCAGTCGCAGGGACACCCGTAACTAGACCAGGTTGCCCAGGGCCTCATCCAGCCTCACCCTGAATATCTCCAGGGAAGGGGCCTCAACCACCTCCCTGGGCAACCTGTTCCAGTGTTCCACCACACTGAGAGGAAAGAACTTGTTCCTAATATCCAATCTAAATCCACTCTTCTCCAACTTAAAGACATGTTTGCATTGTTGATGCCCCATCCCTGGAAGTGTTTAAGGCCAGGTTGGATGGGGCTTTGAGCAACCTGCTCTAGGGAGAGGTGTCCCTGCCCATGGCAGGGGGGGTGGAACTTGATGATCTTTGAGGTCCCTTCCAACTCTATCCATTCTATGATTCTATGATTCTATGACATTGCCTCTCATCCTGTCACTGCAGGTCTTTGTAAACAGACTCCCCCCAGCCTTCCTGTAGCCCCTTCAGGTACTGGAAGGTTGCTATTAGGTGTCCTTGTAGCCTCCTCTTCTCCAGGCTGAACAACCCCAGCTCCCTCAGCCAGTCCTCGTAGCAGAGGTTCTCCAGCCCCCTGATCATTTTCGTAGCTCCAAGTGGTTGCATCCCTTGTCCTTTGCATAGCAAAAGCAATCTCCAAAGAAGCTGGAACAAAAAAATAAGGACCCAAAGGATGGGACATGAGATGGACCTACCTGGCTCGAGTCACACCTCACTTCACACCGTTCGCTTGATAACAAGACGGTGGGAAAAGGGAAACAGTTGAAATGTCAACCCCAAAGGTAACAGCTGGCCATCTAGGTTTAAAGCTGTCTGCTGAGATAGCATGATGCTGGGCCTCTGAATTCCTCTGCTGGCCCAGGAAAGCTCTCAGCATGCCACCACCACAGACAGGTGCTGGGACGATGCATGGCCAGCAGCCTGACCCGATCTGCAGCCACCCTGCATGGTCTCCGTGCCTTAAGCCCGATCTCCTGAGCAAGGCATGTAAGAGCCGTGTGTGCAAACCAAGATTAATTCTTTACAGCAACAATCCCCAGGAAATATTAATTGCGTGCAGCGTGGTAACTTCTTCCACGCAGCTAAAACAACAGTGATTAATTCCCAAACTATTGACCGTCAGCCTTTGGGAAAGACAGACAAAAAACCAACTGATTATTAAAAACAATTAATGTCATTCTTGACTCTGGCTAATTATCTGAACTGCTACTAATGACCCAGGAGCCTGCAGAGCCACTCTTCTCACCAGGGCTGATGCAAGGGCTCAACACTTCATGATCAGGGGACAGCCAGGCAGAGTCAGGCCACGGGGACAGGACAGACATGGCACAGACTGCACATTTTTTATTTTCTCATTCCTCCCCTCAAAAAAATTTAAAAAAAAAAGTAAAAGGAAGAAAAAAAACCCAATCTTCTAGAAGTATTATTTTCCTTCTGCTCCACCAGCCTGCAGCAGTGGGATGCCACAAGGATGGATGCTGCTGCGTGGGGACAAACACCACACGGAAGGTCAGGACACGTTATCCCTCCTCGTTGGGCATCTGCAAACTCTGGGACAATGTTACAGAGAGCAGGCTTCTGTCTGGGATGCTCTCAGGGGTCTGACTCAGGAACCAAAGCATCCTGGCAGCCCTGCAACAGGAGCCCTTCGATTTCAAGTGGTTTATTCACTTTCTCATACCCACACACCTCAACATCATCATCTACTGGGTCCAACCTGGGGGGTTGCCTCCAGGCGGATCAGTTCTGGCTTCTGGCAAATGCCAGCTGGGTAATAAGTAAACAAACCCTGACAAAAGACCTTGGGGGACATTTCCTCATCCTTTTCCCCCCTCCATGTGTTGCACCCCTGATGGACACAACACATCACAATGAAGAGCAATCACAAAACCCATGTCCTCTCCAAACACTGCCTAATTTAGGCTGGTGGGTGACAAGGATAACCCATTGCCAGCTGCCCTGCCTGGACGTGGCTAGTGGCCACTCCAAGGTGGTGGGGTGACCCCTACTCTGTCCCATCCTGTGATGATGGTGGAGGAGCTCCCTGAGGAGCCAGAGCTGTGAGACTCATGGCTCCCCCATCCCACACGCTCTAAATTAGAGTGCGGAATACTGCTGCGTAATGGCTTAGCGATTATATGGCATTTACCAGCTAATTAAACAATCAATAGTTATTGTGCAGTTACAGAGTTAGCCCACAGTACTGCATCTTGTACCCTGTAAAATAAAGCCTTGCTGAAGCTGTAAATGGAGAGCTGCGTCCCCAGGGCACTCAGCGAGGCAGCGCTTGGCATTAATGACCGTTGTCCTCCTGGTATGGTTGGGAAGGAGCACGTGAGTATGTAATCTCAGCATCATTTATTTCCCTGTTCGGTTGTTGTAAAACTACACAAGACAAGAGAGGCAAAGGTTACCATCTGACCTATTTACTGATATTATTTTTATGTTCCCCCCCCCC
>VXBW01001196.1:792066-824062 GCA_013400375.1 Thinocorus orbignyianus
CCCCCGCCACTACTGCAAAGGCTCGCATCAAAATCCTGCTTTGACACTGTGCAGGGGCCAGCATGGGAACGCCCATGGCTAAAACACTGGGGAATTGCTCTGGTTTTTAACATATTCAGTGCACAATAAGTAGCCCACTGCATGTCCTCCCCTAGCTTCATCACAAAGGAAAGGAAATTTGTGAGTAGCCTTGTGTCCCTTTTGCTTTCAATCAGCCCATCTATTTGGGTTTGATGCCCCAGCAGCCGTGGCCCTGATGCTGTCATTTATCCAGGCAATCTGAGCATACGCAGTATTTTAAGGACTTTTTGTTCTCTAATGCAAAGCAGAGATAAGCAGGAATAATAACAACATTCTGGAACATAAAAAACAGCATTTCCTCACACTTTAGATAATAATCTGAAGGGGCTTCATCATTATTTTTTTTAGGTTTAGAATTTTGCTTTCAGCCATCAGCTGGCTGCTAAAAAACACCACGGCGATGGCTCAGCTCCCCAAGTTCAACTCACTGTATTCCCGTTAGCCATTTCTTTAAACACCTTAAATTAAACAGAAAAAAAAAAAAAAAGAAAGAGAAAATCCAAGGACACAAAAATCCCCTAACTGCAACCATGTCTGGAACAGGAGCTAGCAAGTTCTCAGTCTTTTATCAAAAGAGTTTACAATCTGTAACGTTAGATGCAGGATTATTAGAAAATAAAGAAAAGCTGCTGATTCAATTAGAAAGATAAACCATCACCACTGTGGTCCCTCATTAAAATAAAATTAAAAAAAAAAATCAAGCTATTCACAAGAGATTGTTAAGCAGCGAACAAGGAATGTTATTTCTCTCTGCAATGATCCCAAGTGAAGGGCGGGTGGCTGAGGTCAGAGGAGAGCAAGCAGAGCAGGTTGCTGCTGAGGGCTCCTGCAGCCTTCAGGTGTACCCAAGGTATGGCCAGAACTGGGAAGGACCACAGCGGTGCTTTAACCTGCAGTTCTGAGCAAAGAAAGGCCTTCACTTGAAAATACAGAGAGCAATGTAAACAAGTGACCTTTACCTCTGGAGCTCAAGCCTCAGGGAGCAAGGCTTTGATTTGCAAGAGCATTGTGTACCATCTGAAAGGGATCTTCAAATCATGATCCAGAAAGCAGGATCAAAGCGAGTCATGCAGTGAGCTCCATCCCAGTGCCCACACAAATGGGGGCACTCCTGATGGGAGCCCTCAATATCCACCAGATTTGACCATTATATCTTTCTCCTTGCTTGTAGGAAAAAAAGAGATAATGCTTTGGAAGAGGTTCTGCAGCCCCTCCAACACAGCAGATCTGGAGGCTGGCTCCACGTACCACTGTCCTCTGCTTCTTTGGTACTACCAGACACTTTTCAGGCTCCCCATCCTGTCAGGCTACGGTATCATCCAGAACAACGTAACTGTACATTTCATCCCATAGGATCAATTGGACGTTTGCACCTAGCACACCTCCAGGTCCTGGGCAGGCCAGCTGGTCACCACCTGTAGTCTCCAACACAAATAACTGTCAAGTACCTGGCTAAGTCAGGTTTTCTGGTGGAAACATCAAGGTTGTAGCCCTGTTTCAGCAGTCTCGCAGCACACAAACATAAGATGCTCTCCTCTGCCTGGAATCACCATCTCCCATCTGTCTTTTCCCAACGGGAGAGCTGCTCTACTCACTCCAGAGAGCGCCCAGTGTGCTGAGATGATGTTCACCAGGTGATGGTTCCTGGTAGAGAACACAGGGGTTGGACCTGCAAAGCCCAGGCTAGGAAGCCAGCACCAGAGCAGGAACCACAATGAACTACTTCTCCCACATCTAAAAATACAGCTAGAGACAACGCACAACCTCGGAGAAGAGAGCGATGGTGCACCTCGGGTAGAGGTGGGAAAACCCCAGCCCCAGCTCAGATGGGTTTGAAATGGTGGTGGAACAAGCACCAAATTAGAGATGACACAGTTTCTAGGTATGGACCACTTCTGAAGGCTGTTTTCGAAGGGAGCCAGAAGGTTTGTGTGTCATGAAAGCTGATCTTTTTGTTTTGCTGCAAGAGATAAACACAGCAGTGGGATCCAGAGGAAAAAAATACAAATCCCCGAGGTCTCATTTCTGTGCTAGGTTTCAGGGTGGGACACCATAAACAGTTATATATGCTTTATATCAAAGTCTCCTTTTGTTTATAAGAGCGGGTGCTACTCCAAGACTGCAGCTTAAGAGAGCTCTGAAGTCAGTCTTAGCCTGAACTCATACCTCAATACTCACTAATTTGGTTTGGACAGCAGTGATTCCCCCCCAGCACCATCTCAGCCAGCACTGGTACCCAGTGAATCACACTGAGGACAACCCCATTACCTCAGCAAGTCAAAAACCAGCTAAGAGAAGGGTTTCTTTTTCTCTTCACCTCCAAGAAAGCCTAGACTTGGATATTTCTGGGTAGTTTTTTTTTTTTCCCTCCCCCCTCAAATTTGAGGTAACACACAGACACGCCGAAAGAATCAAAGGCGGCGAGAGGAAACCCGATCAGCAGAGGCGTACACCGAGCAGCGCCAGCACTGGCCAGCTTATTTCCCCTTTTCTGCTCTCCACAAAAAAAAAAAAAACAGAAAAAGAAAAAAACCACCCATGACGCTTTCAAAAGGCCGTTGAAGGTGCATAGTTTCCACCGATTGTGAGAAATATGCACCAGTTAAAATTAGGTCACCCTGCACCATTATTTTAGCAGCTGAGGAGAAAAACAGTTCAGAAGGGAGCTCTCGTGGCAGGGGAGTGCACAGTGGAAAAACAACCAACACCAGAGAGGAAGGTTCCCTGGAATATAACATTGATAAGAACGGCTTTGGTGATGGGTTTTTCCTTTTTTTAAAAAACAAAACAGAACAAAACCAATCAATCTATTCCTGTTCAAAAATTCACACATTTGAAAGTCCAGAAGTTCCAGATTGTCCTGGGCTGAGAGGTCCAGGACTAACTTTTCTTCTGATGCTGGGAAAATTTCACTTTTAGAAGACTCCAGTGTCTGAATTCATGAAAACATTTACTTTATGGCCATCCAGGCTCTGGGAGATTCAAGGTCTCCATGTTTTCCAGCCTCTGCCAGGTGCAGGGACAAGGAGGAGCAAGGCCTGGGTGTTTGACCCAAGCTGGCCAACAGGATTATTTCATACCGTGAACATTACATTCAGTATAAATTAGAAAAGTTTGCTGTGTAGGGGGCTCTCCCTTGATCCATACAGCTCCTTGCCCCGGTGCCAGACCCCTGAGGCCTTCCTTTGCCCCTGAAGCCATTGCACTCACAGTGTCCACCATTTGCTGTCCCTGCTGGGAGTGCACAGCTTCCCCCTGATAGAATTGGCTGGGTATAATTCTTGCAAATCTTATATTAGTGTCGGGATTAATACTGGTTCTTTAGTATTCTTGTTAGTTATTTAATCTTATTCTATTAAATCTATTTACATTTCAACCCTCCTGTTTCTTTGTGTTCCCCGATTCCCCTTTCCTGAGTGGAGAGGGGTCATCGGTTGATGGAACTGTCTGCAGGACAATAAATGGTTATGGGTTTTCTCAAACCACAACACAGATCATCTTCAGTTCCTCTACTGACGGGATCAGCCCCCAGCAATGGGAGGATGGGGAAACCAGAATTCAGGACAAATAGTTCCTGACAGGTAGCTTTTTAAGCACCCTCCTCTTCCTCTCCTCAGCAGGGGCAGCTCAGCGTCTTTTACAGCACAACAGGCAAGAGCTACACCTTCCAAGTGACAAAGAAAAAGCAGGTGGATATATTCTTTTCTATAGTCACAAAAGAACACAGGCATGACAGGTAAACAGGATCTCTGCACACACACACACATATATACAGAACTGAGGTCCACACACACAGCAGTTTCTGGAGAACAAGGCCCAAAGGGAGCTATCGTCTCCCAACAGACCCCAAAATATTTGGCAAATTCCCCACGCACACCGCGCTGAAACATCTCCCCAGCAAAATATCAAGTGCAGATAAACCTAGACTTCTAAATAATTCAATCCTTCCGCAACCCCGCAAGAAATCATCCCCAAAAACACACCACCGAGACAACAAACCCTGGTAATCCCCCAAGCAAAGAGGTGTTGTGGACAGCTCGTGCAGTTTAGTGGAGGGTGAGCCTTTTAAACATTTCTGTAGCAAAGTCCATGAGTTTAAAACTCTCTCCTCCACAGCCCCCTGGCTCTTCTTGTTTGGAGAGCTGCTTCCAGATATTTACAGAAACGGAAAGCAAGCCTATTGACGGTGGTGGGTATGTTTTTTTCCCCTCCTGCAGCAGGTTTCTGCTGGTGGAAGGGGGGCCGCCTAGCCTGCCTGCAGAGCACTGGACTGTAGCAAACTCATTTGGCAGCCTATTGCAGCCATAAACTCAGCTCTCAGAAGGGATCGAGATTTATCTATTAAAGCGCAGACTTTTCACTCCCTCCTCATAATGCAATCAATAAAAAGCGACTGGGGGAAGGAAGGATGGGGGAGAACAGAACAAAAACAAAAGAAAAAAGAAAAAAGTTATTTATTTTTTAGTGACGGTTTCAAAGCTAATACGAATTGCTTATTATAAGAGCTCTGCGTGCTACACGGTACTCGCACACCAGACCAAAAAGCCAGAGTTCAGCAAGGCTTCTTGCCAGGTCTGAAAGAGGTCAAATGTACTTGAGATGATGTGCGGGGATGCTCCACATCCAACACACAGCAAAGGCAAAGGGGATCACTTCAGGTGGAGCCCTTACCTTATAGACCTGCCCGTAGGTACCATTGCCAACAAGCTCCACCAACTCAAAGATTCCTGCAGGATCCTAGGAGAGAAAGAAAGAAAATAAATAATTAATAAGCAATACTTACAGGTTTCTGCAAAAATAAACATTCAACAGAGAGAGAGCGCGACATTCCACTGACAAATGTTTTGAGTGTTTTAGGCTTTTCAGGCTGCCCAAGGATAATCAGCATCACGCTGATGATGAGCAGAAGCCGCAGAACGGCTCTGCCCAGCATTGCCCACCTCCAGCATCTGGGCTGGGAGGTACCAGCCTGGGGCTCATGAGCAAGCACTGATCCATCTGATGGTCATCTGCTTGAAATGTCAACCTGCAGTGCATGTTTTAAATGCAAGAGCAATTATTCCCTACTAAAACTTCCGGTTTATGGTACATCAGCTTTGGAATAAAACAGGCTAACTGGCAGGATGCCACTTTGAGGCTCAAACCAGGATTTTCCCAGGTCTATTCCCAAGGTCAGCAGCGTTAGTGCTACTTGGCTTAAATATAATTTATTTGGTGCATCCCGGCCACTGATGTTCTGGTTTGTCAACCAAGATGAGAAGATCTAGGGTAGCATTACAAACATAGAATTGTCTAGGGTTGGAAGGGACTTTTAAGATCACCGAGTCCAACCATCAACCTAACACTGCCGAAGCCACCTCTAAACCATGTCCCTCAGCACCAGCCTGCCCGCCTTTTAAACACCTCCAGGGATGGCGATCCCACCAGTTCCCTGAGCATCCTGTTCCAGCATCTGATAACCCTTTCAGTGAATAAATTTTTCCTAATATCCATCCTAAACATCCCCTGGTGTAACTTGAGGCTGTTTCCTCTTGTCCTATTGCTTGTTACTTGGGAGAAAATACCAAACCCCACCTCAGTGCAACCTCCTTTCTTTTCTCCAGGCTTAACAACCTCAGTTCCCTCAGTCATTTCCCATAAGACTTGTTCTCCAGATCCCCTACCAGCTTCCTTGCCCTTCTCTGGACTCGCTCCAGCACCTCAATGTCTTTGTCACAAGGGACCAACAACTTGGAAGGTGGCACCCAAGCACCAAAACCCATCCCCAGGCCTGCTCTGTGCCCAGATACTAGAAGGACAGTTGCACACATGCATGTAGAAGCTGCCAGCACAGTTAAATGAAGATACAAGCCGAGAGGTACGAGGGAGGGTGGGGAAAGAATAAACCAACGCTGCTATTTTCTCCTCTTGGTGGGTTTTCCCCTTCCAGGAGCTTTATTTATACTCTTCCACTCCTCCTCCTTCTGCCGTACTCATCACTCCAGCTTCAGATATGCAATCCCCCTGGATGCTGGTGGATCCAGAGGTGTCCCAGCACCCCTGTGACCACCCAGACCACCCACCTTTGGCACAGGTAACCCCAGCACCCATGGCACCACCCATCCTCTCTGTCGGGTTTTGAGAAACTTTAGGTATAAAACAACTTGGCATCCCTGGAAGCAGAGGGCTGCCAGCCACGATCCAAGAAGATGCAGATGGACCCATTAACGGCTTTAACAGGGAAAGGCAGATCATCCAGCACTGCTCCTTGGGAGACAGGAGAGGGACACCCACCAACACGCCGTGGACACAGAGCTTTCATTCATTACAAAGCCCCCATCCGTTCAAGGAGACTTCTGGGTCCAAAAGTCAAACACTGGGTCTTTGTGAGCAGCTGAGAAGCACAGTTCAACACATTAATAACACCACAAGTCAATTAATCCCAGCCTTGACGTGACTGAGGCACCTTTCCACACAGCCCAGAACATGCACTGCCACGTACCCGCTGGGGTTCAACACACCTCCGTGCTGGGGTCACAGCAATCCACCCAGCACTCATCACATTTAGAAATGCCACATCCCTCTTCTCCCCATTTCTCCATTGCATGCATGTGGGAAGCCCCTGGGGAGGCCAAGCTCAGCCTTTGGTGGCACCATGGGCAGCCAAGGATGGGGATGCTGCTCTGGAAGAAGGCTTGGAGACCACTGAGGACAATTCTGCCCCAATGCAAATATACCCCAACAAACCTTCAGCAGGTGAAGCTGCAGCACAACAGCATTTGGCCAGGTGGGGACATCTCATGGCTTTACTGCCTTCGTACCAGGCAGGGAAATGCCATGAAAGGACAGGAAAAAGAACCTAGTGGTGCACTGGATTTCCACAACCTGAGTGAGAAAGGAGGAGGGGGAAATATGGCAGCAGCTGCTGTTTATTTTCTGAGCTTCTTTCCTAAGGGTTGTTCTCTGCAGTGCTGAAACAACTCTGAAAGAGGCTTTTCCAGTGCTACAAGTATATCTATTTTTGAATATTCACTAGGAGATTAAGGGAGAAGAAAGCTGTGCCTACGGCAGATGATCAGGAGGTTCAGAGAAACATCCAGGGAAGCAGCTGGCCATTTCTGATAAAGCAAACTGCTCTTCACAATATGTTTTCCAACCTCTTTCTGCAAATCCCCAAACCAACGTGTAACCGTTCCTGCCATCCCAGGTTCACTTCTCACTCCTCTAATGTGTACACACATCAGGCATGGTGTGGCTCCACCAGGTTTAAACAAGTCCATCCCATCACTTGCTTGCAGATTCATCAGCCCCATGCCTGCCGAGATTGCCACCACCCCACTTTAGCCAGAGGCAACTCACAAACCAGGAGGGCTTTCCCCCACCGTTCCCACCATCTACAGCTGCCACCCACTGAGTAATTTCTCTGCTGCCTGTCCACATCCCCCCCTCCATCCTTCTCCATGTTTGTCCAGAAGCATTGCCAAGGTAACCAGCCATCTCTTGAGGCATGGAGCTGAGTGACACTTCTCCCCGACTGCAGGCACAAGCTATCTCACTTCTGCACAACCATGGCAAGTTGGATCTCTCCCCCCAGCCACCCTGTCCTCTGTCAGAGGGACAATGCTTTTCCCCTACAGCCTCTCTTCATGCCCAGAAGTAATGAGTTGTTGATGGCCTTTCCAAAAAATACACTACAAAGGATGGGGCGGGCAAGAAGGAGTGGAAAAAAAAAGTCCTTCTTTCCACTCACGGGCTGGACCCTACATGAAGATGAACTTGTATCTTCATGGCTATCATAGAATCATGGACAGAATGGTTTGAGTTGGAAGGNCAACGGTGCTCGAGAACAGGCTGTCCCTCATACTGAGGAGGACACCCTACACCTTGCACCCTGCAAAGCCCCAGCTGAGATGCTTCAGGAAGGTACCAGAGAGCAGCAAACGGCAGCTCTGGCTAGCTGGAACGGGCAGTAAAGGGCAAAAACACAGATGGGGGCTTTTACATTAGCCAGGGGAAAAGCAATCCAACCTGCAGAGCCCCGACAGACACCAATCCAGGCCAAGCAGGGAGTAATCTCAGTCCAAATATAGCCCTCGCTGCTGACCAGGGCTGCCAGCTACATGCCTGGGATGTGCTTGGCTGGGGCTGCCCTCGGAGCTCATGACACACAGCTGCTTCCAGCTGGGCACTCACCACCTCCTGCCCATGTCCTCTCCCCATTGAAGAGGGACACACAGTTGGTGATGCTGAGACCCATCCCTGCTGTGGCAGTCTCCTCTTCCCACATCCCCGTCTGCCCTCACAAACACTGCAGTCGTGTTTCTTTAAACTGGAAACATCTGGACTAAATAACAAGCCCATAAATAAAAGGGAAAAAAATAAGGAGGCAATCTGTTAGTTTAGGAAAAGAAGGTGTACTGTTTTGGGGTGGTGGAACAACCAGCATTTAGGATAAACCCATGAATAATTTTCAGTTCTACATTAGCTTAGTTTGTATGGTTAGCAGCACCAGGGCTCAGCTGGGAGCCCTGATACCAAGGCAGTGTCCCTCCCATCCTCCCAGTAAGCTTTCTGGGGTGGTGCAGGCTTAGCACCCTGCTCCCACAAGAGCCCAGCTGTAGATTTCTCCATACCAAGGTGCCACCACCATCCCCTGCACAGTGGTTCACCTGCCATGGCAGACAAAGCCTTGTTGAGGAGGATGAGTTATTCAGAACTTGTGCCAGAAGACACAGGAGCAAACTCAGGCTTCATAAAGCAAGGGAACAGTCAACAAGAGGATCTTTCAGTTGCTCGTGGGATTGGAAGTGTTTTACATGGTGGCACCTGTGGCAAGGGCTGCGCAGAGCCAGTGGTCCTCTGGGCAGGGACAGGCTGGCACCCGAGCTCTCCCGTGCCAGGATCTGACCCTGTTTCCACAGCTGCAGCCACCGTAGACTCAAATTCACATGGGAAATTGTTACACTTCTCACCCACCCTCCCAGGAAAATCAGTGGGACTAAAGTCGCAGTGGCTAAAACCAGTCTGAGACACAGAAAAAGCATCAACTTTTCTAGCAACATCATGGTGAGAAAGAAAAAAAAAAAAAAAGAAAAAAAGTCCACTTTACTTCGATAAACAATAAATACATTTAAAACTGCTGCATTATCAGAAAAGGGACTTCTGTACATGGATGATAAAGTGGGATGCATCCCAAATTTCAGCAACAAAACCGGCATCCCTTTTGAAGGCCTTATCGGCGCAGAGCACGCAGCAGTGGGGCTCCCAGCAGGAGCACCCTCCTACTTGAAACCACTTGGCTCTGCCCAACACAAGACCCCCCAGAAGGAAAAACATCCTCGCCTACACCACGACGTCTCAGCAAGTCCACAAAAGAGCCAACACTTCACTTGAGGAGATTTTATAGAGTAATGTCCACACCTAGGGCCACGTCAGCTAAGGGTTGGAGTTGGCTCTGGTGGCCACTGAGTTAGTGGATCACCACTTAGTTGGCCTTAAACATGGCCAGGCAGATGGCCACAAACACCAAAAAGCATTTATACACTGTCTGTGTACTCAACTTGCTGATTTTCCTTGAAGAAACCTCATTTTTCTCCCTTCTAGCCCACACAAAAGGTATCTAACAGAAAGGGTTACACAACAAGATAGTGGAGGGATGCTCGGGAGGAACCGAGGGGCACACCAATTAAACCATGATTGCTGTGAACACACGGGAGGGGAAATGAGAGATCAGAGCCTCTATAATCACTATGCACTTAGTCCCCCAATTCTGAGCAGCTAATGACAACTTCCAGCCAAAAAATCAGGGAGATAACCAGTCATTAAGCAAATGTTACAACTCCAGAGAAGGGAAATGTACTGCATAACTGGAGGCAGCACAACAGCTATGGGTCAGTAACAGAGGAGCATCCCCAAGCAACACTTAGTTGAAGCAGCTCCATGGCGTGAGGTTTTTTTTTCATCTCCACTACAAATAAAGCCCGTGCAACTCAACATTTCCAAACATCAGGATTTTATGACCCTCTGCCTTACAGTTCCGTAATGGAATGGCCTCACCAGGAGATCCCATTAAAGGGATCAGGCATCTTCAAGGACCAAAGCAGGCTTACAAAGCCATGACCCTCAGCACCAGCCTCTGCTTGGAGACAAGTCCTGGCAGTCATGGGGAGAGATTTTTTGGCACTGGGAAGCACCAAAGGGTCACTCCTCCCACAAGCAGCTGGTTCTTGTAAATAAACAGCAGTGCATCAGGCAGGTTGGCAGGACAGCAGCGAGCAGCACCCTCAGCACAAGTGGTTGCTTTGAGACGGGGTCTAAATGTGCACAACTGCCTGGAGAACATTGAGTCTTCAAACCCCAGCGAGCTCCAACCAGGAGAGGAAGCTCATTAATTCAGCCTGTGAGAAAGGCAACGTGAGGAACGCAGGAGAGAGAGAAAAGCCCTTCAGCGACTCAATTCCATACGTAAAATTGTTGTCAGGGCAATATTATTTTCAATTATGCGAAACATCACCATGAGGAATGAGTATAAGGATCAAGTCCTAAGTTCACATACTACATACTTGCCCAGATTTTGTTTCCCAAGGCCAAATGTCTGAGCTGGACCACGCTCTATGAGGCCATCCTTCACACGAGCCACGTCAGAAGCTCTGTAGACAGCACATCTCCCAACCATCAGGATCGAAGTAACCTCAAGCTCTAAAAAGGCAACTGCTATTCCTTCTGAAGGCACATTTTGCCATACTTTTTACACTGGTTTCTACAGAAGGAACTGAAGCACTTGTACGATTTGTCAGCACGAGGTCTAGATCACCTTGGGGAAACTACCCCAAATGGCACATAGCTCAAAGAAAAATGGAGGGCTTTGAAGAGCACTTGAAGACACAGTTGCTTTTTAGTCCTCAATTAGCTGTCACCATCTCCAAGGCACTTCTAGTTAACAGCCCAGGGAGCAATAAAAGATGGATTGCAGGGGCCAGGAGAGGATTGCTAAGATAGCTGCAGACAACAGCATGCGAAGCGGGAAGGCAAAGGCCAAGGCAACAACATATTGACCGAGTTACTGGGAATGTCCAGGAAAAAAACCATGTTGGGGACATTAGCTTTTTGAGCTTCAAACATTGCCTTCCTATCACACAGACTAAGACTGCCCATCAATTAAAGCAGTACAAAAAACCTCAGCGGGCTGCACAGGTGGTTTGTTCTGAAGTTGTGGGTTTTGGTGGTTTTTTGTTTGTTTGTTTGTTTGTTTGGGGGTTTTTTAGAGGTATTTTCCTTTGGTTATAAGCCAAGTAACGAAGCAGAACCACACCGGACTATGGGATGCTACTCAGCCCCCATGGGGATTGCTTAATCTCACATCTTCTCCTCCTAGCTTTGGTACTTTTCCCCTCCCTCGCCCACCCATCCGGAGACTCACAAGACAAGCTATCATCAATGCCATCTACCACTGCACCTCCTGCCTACTCAAGCAATGCAAGCTGCTCTACTTGGAAGAGTAAGAAGGAACTCACCGAGGGTTTTGTTTTCATGTTGAAGAAGCAGTTTGTCCTCCCTCACCCCCAAACACCCAACTCCGTATCTTAAACGAAGATGTTAATCGAGAAACAACACTCCTATGTGGCATCAGAAAAACCGTTGTCAAGTCTAAGTTATGAACAGGAGAAAAATTTCTCCACTTGGCAGCTGAGAGAAGCCTGCTTACAAATCCGTTTGCACCATTCCTCTTCAGCATCTCACGAGGAGCCCTTCCTCCAGCCCCTGCTGAGAGTCACTTCTGTGCTCTGCCCATCTCCCCTTCCTAAACCATAAATCTGCTCTCCTGGGTCTCCAATGCTCCTCCTCCCTAGCTCCTCCGGGCAGTAAAGTTCCAGCCACCACACACGAACCTCTCTTCTTTCCAAAATGTTGAGACCCGCCAAATTGGCAACAGCAAAATTAAGTAAGAACTAATCGCCACACAGGACTTTTCAGTCAATAAAGCTGGATTACTTCTTCAACTACCACCTGTTCAACTTAAGATGTAAGCGTGGATTTGTAGCCACCAGCCAGCAAAGGTCTAGCCAACACCATCACTGAAGGAAGGAAAGGAAAAAATCCTCCATGGACACATGCAGCCCAGTCCCAGTTGGTCCTGCTGAGGCCAAGCCAACAAAGCTCCAATACATTGACTATTTCAGATTTCCTGCTCACAGAGTAGCACCTGCACACACAAAACTAGAGTCCTTCTGACCTAGTTTCTCCTTCCTACCATGTCAACAGAAAAAGAAGTCACTCTCTACACCCACCACAAATGTGAGGCATGGGAGCTCCAAGCCAGTAAGGGACAAGTCCCAGTAAGGGACAAGAGACCTGGAAACAGATTTACCCAATCTAGATGATGCACTTGTACCACTGCTGACAGTGGGTCCCACAGCCCAAGATGCAGCAGTGACAGAAGTAGAGGACAACAATGGCTACACTGACAGATATAAAGCTGACCTTCCCCTAAGAGGCTATGCTGGAACAGCTCTGTCTAAGGAAAAACCATCCACAGGCCACACACACTAATCAAAACAAGAAGGGTCCAAGGCTCCTCTCCATTCCCTCAAAAGCCTGATCCAAGCACTGCTAGCAACAAGGTATCTATCTCGCCCTGGTGTCCCTCAAGCAAGAAGCAATGAAAGTTGACTTGAAGCTAATCAAGACCAACATCTTCATGGCCTCTGTGAGTCTCACCATGGTAAGAAGATGCCTACTGAGACATTCAATGCCCCTTAAGACAACATAATTCTACTTATTTCTTCATTTGGAGTTGGACTTTCATCAAACCAGACAATTCTCATTTTTAAAGCCCTCTGGCACATCTCATAGATTTTGAGGAAGGTCTCAACGAACTGATCACAGTTCTATGATAAGTCCTCCTTCCAGTTCGCAGAAGACTGTTAATCTAGAAGAGTTAGAAGTCAATCAGTCCAGAAGCACCAGCAAAAAGCACTCCTGCTAAGTGAACCCCAAGGTTTCCAATGCCACGTTAGATGAATGCGGCCCCACTACACTCAGCCACTTCAACATACGCCTAATTCAAGCACACAACTTCAACGGGACAATATATAAAAGGCTTGGCAATGCTCAGCGCCTCTAAAAAGCTACAGTGCCAATTATAAATCATATCTATAGTCCCCAGAAGATCTAAAGTCACTACTAGTATTGTACCACACTTCTTCGGATGCAGACATCAATTAGAGCTCAGCAGCTGGACACTCTCCTCCCTGGAAGTCACTTATCTGCAGTTTCAGACCAGGAAGATATTATTCCTAAATGTTTAGATCTCATCCCTCTGAGAAATAAAGAGTTTCACCTCGGCCAGCAAATGTTTGCATCAAGCTGAAATTGCTCCCTACTAGTAAATGCTGTCAAAGGTTTTATGGGCTCTCAGAGGAGTTGGTTTAATTACTTACCAAAGCAGCTGTTTCGGGGCACTACAGCCTCTTCACATACCACTTCTAGAGGCACACTTTGAAAAGCAAGGTTGCTGCCAAGCTCACACCAAAAGCAAAGCCCTCTCTCACACACAGGCAAAAATTCAGTCTCCAACAGCAGGTCACGTTTGTGGTTTGGGCTGGGGGTGTCCGTAGGGGTGACAGCTCAAAAGCCTGTTTGCACCTTCCCAAATCACTGCAGACCAGACATCCCACCCTCGCAGGAGGCTGCAGAGGTTGGCCATCAGGGATCACCTTTGTCAAGAAAAGACAGCCTTGCTCCTTCCCTTGCAGTGAGAGTTAAGTGCCTTAAAATGGGAGAATGCCTCACTTCCAGATGCATTTAGGACTCGGAACCCTTTACTCTTTGAAAGCAGGATGGTTTCACACCTCTGTGTCTGTTGAGGACATGGGCTGAGCTGACAAGGGGAAGACTGACGGGGATGAAAGGGTTGCATCACTGTGCCTCCAACAACCTACAGACCACAGCCTTCAACTGCAGGGACCCGTGCAACAACCAATGCACACTCCGGGCATGTATGCATGGACATCAAGGAGCTTCAAGAGAGACTTAAAGCCAAGGAAGAGCTGAGAATGCATCTGAGCCAGGGTTGTGACCATTCACATTCCACTAGCAGTAGCAGACGAACATTACAGCCAAAGGTAGGAAGGGCTCAGTCTTGTGGAGTTGCTAGGAATCCTTCATGCCATCTGAACAGAGGAGGAGCAGGACCTTGGTCTTTAGGGAGACAAGATGGGTGGAAAGCCTTGCCCATCAGAAATCATTACAGCCCAGTTTAAAGTGATTGCCATCACTTTTTAGTATTTTATCGAAAACAAGGCACAATCCCTACATATGTATCTGGAGAAACATCACCTCCCTACCAGATTCAAACAAGTTTCTCACACCAGTCCAGCTTTCACAGATCATCTGAAGATGGAGTTATCTCCTGATTTTGTGCTTTGTCAAAGAGTTTACCCACAGCCAGCCACTTCACATCAGCTCCTTATGGCTGGTTCTGCAAGGGCTGGTTAGCAGAAGAGGATCAGATAACTCTTCAGTAGCAACAGTTTCAAAAAAAAAGATAATATGGGGAGCAAATCACATTGAATTGTTGAGCATTTAGCTAGTTGCAGAACTTCCCAAGACACAGCCAAAAAACCACAACTATACACAACAAGCTCCCAAAACTGTGCATTCCAAACACATTTTTCACAGAATTGTCTTGACAAAGCAGCAAAATTCTTTAAAAGAATACCAAATACATGTTAATCTGCATGTTTCTGGAAAGATCTTCCTCACCCGAGAGTTAACAAGTTGCAGGGAAGGGGGAGAGAAGGTTTCTCACCCTTTTCCTCCATTTCACAGGCTGCCTCCAGTAATGCCAGGCTCAGCAGGGACTGGTCTTGACAGACGCTGACTTAGAATCATAGAATTGTCTAGCTTGGAAGGGACCTTTGAGATCATCAAGTCCAACCATCAACCTAACCCTGATAAAAAAAAGCCCAATGACCCATCACTAAACCATGTCACTGACTTAAACAGGGAGGTGGGGAGAACAAGGTCCCACAGCAAAAAGCAAGCTCCTGCTTCAAGCATTCAAAAAAAAAAAAAAACCACAGTCTGAGAGACTCGGAGACAATCCACAGTTGCTGAAATGATTCGCAATAAATTGTTGCCAGGTCATAAAATACTTCCCACAGCAAGACTTCTGTTGCTTCTTGGTGGCTTCTTACATCGTGAAAAACTCTCATAAATTCAGGGAGATGCTTTTTATGTCAAATCCCAGCACCCCAAATTACTAAACTCGGGGCGGGGACAAGGATTATTTAGTTGATTTGATATATGCATTCCAATAGCACTTCAGCTAAGACAAAGCAGAGGCATCCCAGGAAGATGCGTTAGTTTTTCTTTGCAAGTCACCACGATGCCCTGTAAATCCAACCACTGCTTTTTGCTTTATGGGATCAGTTGAGCTCCCTGTGCCATTACAGCCCCGTGACACTCTGGGAGCTCTCTGGTCCCTGGAGCCAGCTGTGACATTACCTGGCCTCTGTCAAGCAAAATGCTCTTTGCTAGAGCTCCAGGTTGTTCTTTTTTTTTTTTCACTAGCTCACACAAGCAAGCTGGAAAATTAAAGAAATAGGAACCCAGCAGCAAAACAAGTCCCCTAAAACCACAGGTACCAGCCTGCTGAAGACCACTACGAAATAGGAAAACAAAAGCAGATGGAGAAGTCCATAACACTCCACTTTTCAACAGAGAAAACCCACCCGAGAGTAGACCAAACCCTCCTGCAGGCACAGGGTACTCCAGGAGCCCAGCACCCACCAGTTGACCACCTCACTCTTGCCCACGATCCTTCCCCATGCTCAGGCATGAAGGAAGATGCTCAGGTCTACCTTCTCCAACCCAAGAGACAACTGCACATCCCCAAGCGGGATTGGCCCACAAGATCATCTAGTGATTTTAATCATGTGGGCGTAGGGATGTGAAAAGGGGATCAGAAACATTCGTAACTGCTTTTAAATTAATTGCTGTTATTGTTATTTGATTTGCTAAACCCTCCAGGGCTAGGTTTTATTTTAGAAAACTATGAACGTATCAGATTAATCAACCTAAAATAAATGGACTTGATTTATTTATTTTTGCTGTATCTACTTCTCTTTAAGCTTGGCAAGTCACTGCATTCTTTCCATCCTGTGAAAGAAAAAGAACAGGGGGGTTGTATTATTATTATTATTTTAAAGGAACCTCCACAACGCTTTGTGAGCTTAAATCACGGCAAAGGTATGTCGTGAAGGAGGGCAAGCGCAAGGCTGAAGCTGGTTTCCATATGCTTCAGACACTGGGTCTGCACCAGGAGCCCACCAGGAGAGTTTCAACACACAGTCCAAGCAAATCAGATCTATTCCCCAATATTTTAGACACCCAGAGAGCTGGAAGACACCCCACTACACAGCAAAGCCCAACGAGCAAACACAGAAGGGCCATTCTGGTGCAAGACATCCAGCCCCAGCCACGCTTCTTGCGGAAAGTCTTGTTGGCCAGGGTGAAGTTTAATCCCCTTTAGCCAGATTTTGCTGTTTCTGAATCCTCTGGAAGTTGGGTCAGCATCCTTCCCCCCTCCTAATCCCCTGACCTCGGCTTCAGCAATGCCTCTTCTGCCAGGAACCTAAAAAGAAAAGCCCTCAACATACATTATGCTGAAGAAAATTAATCTTGTGTTCCACAGAATATTAAGTGGATTACATCTACAGCCTCCAAGGAGAAACATGTTGATTTCCATGTATCTTGTGATATTATTCACCTCTATTAGTGTTTTCTTTTTCCTACCAACCTAACGTTAGTCATGATAATTTCCTGTTACTCAGTGCTGAGCTCAACTGGCTCAACGGACCAAGCAACGAGAGCAAGAGTGGGACCTCTCAGTGGGCACGAGGAAGTTCAAACCACTGTGGCACTGTTGTGGCACAGGACAATATTCGAGGTGAAGAACAAAGCCCGCCTCATTATTTTGGGACAACTTCATGGCAGGATTCCCCCTTGAGCATCAATGTCTCCTTAGAACAGAAGATCACAGATCCTTTAAAAGAAAATCGCTCACATCACTTGGAAGGTGCCATTAAACTGGACACAACAAACGTGGCGAGATGACCCACAAGGAGAGGGGGGAAAAAACAACCAACCAACAAAACATCTTGAGGTGCCTGATCTCAGACCCAGGGGGGAGCCTGGTCCTTGCCCAAAGGGGAAGTCCATCTCCTGAGGATGATCTTCACTGCCGATGGGAGCACCAGCTTCCCACCTGTGGGCACTGAGGCCACCACGAGCACCCTTCCCGAGCATCCTCACCAGCAAGGGAAGCCCAGCCCTCCGTCCCCCACACTCCGGGTAACCATTCAAACCATTGCAAAGTGACACCAGATGACTTACTAGAGTTTTACACTTTCTCGGGAGAGGTGTTAATGACTCTAAAAAAGCACAAGACTCGGATAAGCAGCTTTAATACCATTTAAATGCTTCCCATTAGGAGAAAGTGAGAGAAGTTTGCAAGGGCCAGACTCTCAGAGGGCGGCACATCCACCGAAGCTGCTGCTCACGTGAGAGGAGTGCAAATTACTCAGCACGGAGTAAGCAAGATCAAAGCTGCTCCAAAAGGATGCAACCCACTGACAATGCAGCCCAAGCTTTTCAGACTATTTCACAAGCAGGCTGATGAGTTTAAAAGGCCAAAAGGAGCGTTCTGATGATGCTGCAGAAAGCAAGAAAGGAGAGGGAAAGAAATCTCGGGGCACATGCTTCTTCTCTAGACACAATACACAGCTGGCTTGAGGCATGGAGACATTCATAATTCCCACTGCCATCTCGCTGGTCTGCACAGGGAAGAGGAACACAGCTTCTCAGCTGTAATTCCCATCCCCCCCTTTTTATAATTCCTAAAATAAAGTGAATTCAACACAATAAACGTCAGAGCTGATAAGAAAAGCTTTATCAGATGAAGTAACTTACAGCTTCCCGCACGGGCAAGACAAAGAGCTAATGGCTACAGGAGCAGATAAAGGTGCTCATAACCAGAAATCAAATCCATGCAAGAGCTTCAGCAACAACACGCTGTCTCAGAGAGTAAAATAAATAGCACAACGAGCTCTGCCAGGCCACCCTAAATCCTCAGAGAGCTGTCTGCAGCACCCAGCACACAGCATCACCTCACCCCACCTGGCAGACCTGGTTGGTCCATCACTGTCTTTCCTGGTCCACGGGGAGGGCAGCTGCAGCAGTTTTATTGTAAGCAACCATGGTGTGTGCTCAGCTGAGCTCCTGTCCACCTTACAGCCCCAGGCTACAGTGAGGAAGACAAATTACTATGAGACCAAGATGCCCTTGAAATCCTTTCCTCCTCTGAAGACCTCTGATGTATTGGAAAGGAATATTTCATTACACTGTGAAACCAGTTCAGCTCTCAGTGTTTCCCCAGACTGAAAGAGCTCTGAAGCCAGGATGGTGGTTCCCCAGTACCATGATACTATACATCACACTGCAAGAAAACTGGGAGTTCTGCAGTTGGATCCACCGAGAACCACAACGCTCAGGCATAAAGGGAACCCTGTTACTTTCAGCATATATCCCGGGGACCAAACAAACTCCAGGGCCACACAGAATCATGGAACTGTCTAGGTGGGAAGGGACCTTTAAGATCATCTAGGCCAACCATCAACCTAACTCTGACATTTTTCCTAATAATCAATTTGAACCCCTTGGAGCAACTTGAGGCCATTTCCTCCTTGACTCGAGAGAGGAGACCGACCCCTGCTTCTCTACAACCTCCTTTCACGGAGTTGTAAAGAGCAAGAACGTCTCCCCTCAGCCCAACAACACCGTTGCTGGAGATCACTAATACTGGAACTCATGGCAGGCTGCCGGCAGCACGGTCGTACCTGGGGTTCCCCACACCATTTACTCTAAATCAGGATGTGATCCTCACCACTGAGTCCATCCAAGAACTCTGACCTATTGGGTATTATCTCCCCATCTGATTTCCCTCCTGAGAACTGACACCTGCAAGTTATTTCCCTTCCCTCGTGTCCCACATCTCACTCTGCCTTGGCAAGTGTACAAGAAAAGCACTTATTCAAAGGAATTTGCCCATCAAGTCTTGCAGACACATTATCTAATCTTAGGAGAGCACAGTTTAATGGTTACAGCACAGGAAGAGAGGCCAAAGGGTTTGACTTCTACTCTCAACTCTGCCAGGGCTGCATCTCTTGCAAGTGAATCTCGGGAAGACACTTGACCCCTCCTCACCTTGATTTCCCCTGCTATGAGATGATCCCAGCATTCCTTTCCTCACAAAGAATCTTATCTACAAACTCCTCATTAGCATCTGAAAAGAGTTATGCATCTCCGGATGTGTATGCAAAGCAAAGTATGAAAGAGCAGAGAAGCAGCACTGGCCAAGGAGGCTGGAGACAAGTCCTCTTCAGTGCATTCATGCAAACCAAAACTGCACTGCACTCGCACATCTGGGCTTCGAGAAACATTTTAATTCTTTCCCTCTACAGAGAAGGAAAAAAAAAAACACAACAAAACCAACAAAAACCCCAACAATTTATTTCCTCTTGAGAAAGCTCAGAGAAGAGATGAAATTCTGTCTCTACAAGTCAAGAAAATCATGCAAGATTCTTTTGCTGAAGCATTCAGAGACCCCACCACCTCTAGCTAGTCACCTGCAGAACTGCCCCATAGACAACACAGCCACCATACAGAACAACTTTCCCTTCCCCATCCCTGAATTGGACTGATTCAGAAGCAGTAAAGCTAGAAGTCTACTCTTACTGTCCTACTAAAAGCTGGATGTGGAAATGGGGAAAAACTAGGCCCAGCACAGATGCTCCCACAGATCAGCCCAGAGCCCAGCTCATGGATGTCCTGCTCTCCTGGCGCTGCAGCCTTTGGGGGCACCCCCAGCACTTCTGGTGTGGTGCAGCAGGGACTTCTGGTGTTAACAGACACTTCCAGCTGGAAAACAATTGAATATCAACAAGCAAGGCAATATTTCACAGAGGAAGGAAAGATCTTTTGGGGAGGAAGGAAAGTCAACCCATCCCAAGCTGTTCCCATCTTTCCCAGTTGCCCCAGCTAACCTTGTAGGTAGATCACAACCCCCACATCAGTGCCAGCAACAGACACTTGTACCAGCTGGAACTGCTCCAGTACAGCAAGACCTTTGCTCCCAGACAGGTCCACAAACCTCCTGCTTCCCCTTGAGGGGTGACAGACAGTGCAGTGAAGGACAGAAGGTATGTCCACCCTGGTCAAGCCACATGGAACAGAGGAGCAGCTGGTCCAAGTACCAGAAGACAAACACAAAAGGCCCAGCTCCTTTTAAAAGGAAGAGAAAAATGCCCTATTGTTCCATAATTAATGGAAAGCAGAAAAGGTTTTATGGATTCATTGAGAAACAGAGGGTGAACATTAGAAAGAACATTTCAGTATTTCATGATCACAAGGTGAGCTGCTTGCATAATACTGACAAAGAACATAAATGCTGATATCACAAGGCAGTTACGAAACTTGGGTTTTAAACGCTGAATAACAGTAATGCAGTAATTAAGTCACGTAAGTTTGTGGGTTTGTTTTGTTTTTTTTTCTTTCTTTTTTCCTGAACTGCAAAGAAGATCCTGCAGCCTTCAACCAAGGCATGAGTCCGGCAAGGTGCACACGTGATGGACACCCCTCTGTTCCCACCAGGGAGCAGCACCAGGGATCCACCCCATCCCACAGCCTCATCACCCGTCACACTGCTTCTTCAGACCTGCCCCAGGGGAAGCTTTGAGATCACATCAAGGCTGTGAACCTGCAAGAAGCAGGAGAATAAGGGAATAAACCTGAATAACTGCACTTAGCGAGTTAACTGCTCAGCCTTGAACAAGCTCATCAGCCTTCCTCCCCAACCGTTTTTGACATGAGCACGTGCTCTTGTGAATTGCTTCAGTGAGACCAGGACACACAGTCTCCCCTACAAGACACATAATATAGAGCAGCAAAATGTCATGAAAATCAAGGGCAAACAAACACGGAAGACAGTCCCTCCCCCTACCACCACTTCTATTTTTAGGCAACCAGATTAGCTTGAAGCAGTTTTACTCGTTTCCGATAATGAGCAGGACTCTTGCATCTTTTCTTGAGGACATTTCCTCTGTGCAGGCGCTTTGCTCTACACCAGCAGCACGGAAGAGGTCACGTCAACTGGCAAAAGCAAAACCGTGACTTATTGTGAAAGGGTCTTGAGAAAGCAACTCCAGCTGTGAACTTATGACCCATCTCCCTTGTCAACCACGCTGCTTCGGTTTTTGGGCAGTACAGTCTGTCCACCCTTTGAATCACATGAGAAAGCCTTTGCTTATTCAGAAGTGTAATGCTTTTACTCCACTTGCTTCTCAGAGGACGTGACGTGGTACACCCTGGAAGTGCAGGTCTGCATGTCAAGGACATTTGGCCTTCTCAGGCCTGAACACATGTAAGATGTGACAGAGAGGCAACAACCCAGCCGTCCTTCAGCCTGTATTGCTCTACCCCAACTCCACTCATGGCAAAGAAACACCACGGTCCTTTCATGGCACCCTCAGTTCTGAGTGCCTTCTGGAGACCACCTTAGGAGGAGCTGGCACCCAGGATCCAGCTGCTCAGCAGAAACCAGCAGCACTGCCTTGTTCTCCTAAAGAGCAAAACTCCTCTTTATTGTGGGTCCCCTTTGGTACTGAAGCTGTCAAGGATGACAGGAAATGCACAATAAGAGCTCCCAAGAGCTGCCACAGCAGCAAAACCACTACACTAATGGTGGGAACTTGCTAAAGAGGAGAATGATAATTAGCAAAGGGGCAAGACAAAAAGAAGATGTAGAGAAGATCTGTGTGTCTGGCACTGTGTTCTTTTCAGGAAGAAATGTTTCTCCATCCCTCAGACAGATTTGTTCCTATGGCACTACACATCAATTTTCTGCAATACAACCACTCTTTGCCCTTTGGTTACTTCAGATTGCCTTGACAGCAGGGTGCAAGCTTTCCTCCTTCAGGACCACCCCTTCTCACCTCCTCAGGTCCCAACGTTCCCCCACAGTCCTTTATTACCACCCTGCTGTCTCCCTGAGGATCATGCTAGTACTGTGTAGGGCAGCAGGATCTCCTCTTGTGGCCCAGTCCAGACTGCAAACAGGCAAGGTCCGGAGGGCAACATATACCTTGAAGAAGGTGGCAGCAATGCAAGGCTTCACATGTTCATCACCATTTTTTCCTTCTGAATTTTCAGTAAAGTGCTTAGGGTCTTCTGTTTTCCCTTTGGATTATGACCTTTCAGGAAGGCCATTTTTTCCCCATGCTTCCCTACAATTATGAGATCCGTGAAAGAAAAACCACTCCCCTCTCAAGTTAGCTTCTTGTGTCAGGACTTCACAGGATTTCATGACCTCAGACAAAATCATCAGACTTTTGACAAGTCAGAAACCCTTTCCTAGGAGCAAGGTACCCCTCTGCCACATGAAAGGGCAGAGAACAGCATGCCTGGGGCACCAACCATCCTGGGTCAGCCCAGGAGCTAATCCACCTATTACTTCTTGGTGAGCTCCTGCTCCTGGTCACATGCACCTTCGCATCGGGCTCTCACTTTCTTCTGTGGATTGCAAAACCTCGTTTACTGAGGAAAATCATTGGCTTATCACGAAGAAGCATTTAAGAAAGCTAGTAGATGATTAACGAGCGAGTGCTCAAGTCAGTTGCTGCAGAAGCACAACAGGTTCCTTATTGCCATAAAAAAATAATAAAAAAATCTTCTCATCCTGCACCCATTTGGCAGAGGTCAGAGGTGAGCTCATGGAGAAATCGCGCCTGGAGAGACTCTTGTTGAGGGGACAACACGGCCACAAACAGTTCTCTGCCTCTCAGGCTCTCCACCACAGGTCTCCAGCCCAGAGTTCCCCCACCAGTGGCACCACAGGGACCTTCACATTGAGCGTCTTGTTGCACCTTCCTGCTCTCCCACCAGCCAAGACTTCCCTCTCTGTGCTAAGCCATTGTCTTTGCAAAGGTGGCCACAGGGTTCCACGTTCACTGCACAACTTAGCGCCTACCCACCCACCTCCCTCCCACCAGCAGGCACGTGTCCTCGAGCCGGTTGAGTTGTCAGGCAGGAAGGAGAGCTATCAAGGTCCCCACCCTCAGGCAACACCACGTCAGTCAAGGAAGAGAAGGCTGGGGAGTAGAGCTACAAAGTCTGGTTTGTGGCTCTTTTACACCAAGGCCAAAGAAGAATCATAGAATCATCCAGGCCACAAGGACCTCCAAAGGTCATCTCGTCCCACTTCCCCGCAGTCGCATGGGATACCCCCAACTAGACCAGGTTGCCCAGGGCCTCATCGAGCCTCACCTCACATATCTCCAGGGAAGGGGCCTCAACCACCTCCCCAAGCAACCTGTTGTAGTGTTCCACCACCCTCAGAGGAAAGAGCTTGTTCCTAATATCCAATCTAAATCTGCTCTTCTCCAACTTAAAGCCATTGCCCCTCATCCTGTCACTGCAGGCCTTTGTAAACAGACCCTCCCCAGCCTTCCTGTAGCCCCCCTCAGGTACTGGAAGGCTGCTACTAGGTCTTCTTGAAGCATCCTCTTCTCCAGGCTGAACAACTCCAGCTCCCTCAGCCTGTCTTCGTAGCAGAGGTGCTCCAGCCCCCTGATCATTTTCGTGGTCCTCTGAAGCATTTTTGCTCAGAGCCTTTGCCTTTCCTTGCCAGAGTCCCCCAGAGCCAAGCAAAGGTGCTTCAGCGCTCTTAAGTACCAGCTATTTCTAGGCAACAATATCCTGAACACCCTTCTTCATCCTGGCTTTTATATTCCACAATTAAGAAGTTACAGGGATTTGGCACTTTCTCCTTAACAGGCCATCATTATCAAGTGACTCATGTTATATTGCAGCATGAGTCATCTTGGCAGAGGTCACCATCCTAAGCGACAACTAGTCTTCAATTATTTCCTTCAAGTTGAATTAAAGGTATATTGTTATGCTAATTTTACATCTGCTCCATCCTATCTTTCCATCATCCTCTGTCTCCAGAGCAACCTGGGGTTTCACTTCACCCAAACTGCCTCTGGAAGAGCTTTTCCACCGCAGCGTAGTTACAGGTTGTCACAAAACCTGGGCACACCAATGGCAAGTCGTCTGGATGGATTTTTCAGCTACAGCATCTAAGATCTAAAGCAGCTCTCCATTCCTCCTTCCATTTTTGCTCCACAGGGACAACAGGTTGCTGTCCCTGCCACCTTTCTGCTCTGTTCATACTTTATCATGAGGGTTTTCCAAGGATCTGGGGTTCACCTGGTGCTCAAATGCAACCACCTTCAAGCTGCCACACCACCTCATTGCCTCCAGCCAAAGCCCAGCAAACAAAATCATTTTGGACTATGCCCAGTGACACATGAATATTGAAAAAACGATTACAGGGCAGGTAGAAAATGAGTAATTTTCAGCCATTTTCTAGCCAAGCAGCCCCACATTTCAATGTGACCCCATCCTCTCCCATCCATTCACTCGCTCCCCAACACAACGTACCCACCACAGCTCCCCAGCTAGCGAACCAGAAGAAGACAGCACCCCTCCCAGGGCAGGGTATAGCCACTGCAGGGCACATGGCTGGGAGAACATGGTTTTTCCCCACTAGAAAACACAGCCATTACCAGGCTGGTGACCAGCCGAGTCCTCCGTGTTTATATTTATAGCAGTCAAACACAGCCACACTGGCTGCGAGGACCACTTTGGAGAGCATTTGTAAACTGCTCTCACTACTGGAATCCCATTTAGCTCTTACAGGCTCTTCGGCTGTAGGAACACACCAATCCCCACAGAATAGCGAGAGGAGGAAGGGTGCCATCCTGCTATTTACTGAAGCTAATCAATACATAAGGGCTGAAGATTTATTGCAGTGAAGACAGCCTGTCTGCATAGCCAGAAAATGCATTTAAAGCCCCTTCTAATTTCGTTGCCTTGGCCTCTGGTTTTGCTCCAAGAATGCAGTTTTCTCACAAGCCCATCTTCCTCTCCTCCCCACACGGTGCCATCTGCAGACACACACCAGGAGCCCCCCATGAACACAAAGGATGTCTTGACAGGACAAGGGATAACGGTTTTAAATTGGAAAAGGGGAGATTTAAATTCGATGTTAGGAAGAAATTCCTTGTAAGGGTGGTGAGACACTGGAACAGGTTGACCAGAGAAGCTGTGGCTGCCCCATCCCTGGAAGCGTTCAAGTCCAGGCTGGATGGGGCTTGGAGCAACCTGGTGTGGTGGGAGGTGTCCCTGTCCATGACAGGGGGGTTGGAACTCGATGATACTTAAGGTCCCTTCCAACCCAAACCATTCTATGATTCTATGATCTATTCTAACTGTCAACCTAACTCTGATAAAAACCATCACTAAATCATGTCACTAAGCACTATGTCAACTCATCTTTTTAAATACCTCCACGGACAATGCCTCAACCACTTCCCTGGGTAGCCCATTCCAAAGCTTAAATACATATAAATATATATTTAGATATGTAGAGAGAGAGAGAGGCATCACCAGCTACCAGGTAAATGCAGTTGCTCTGGTCACCATATCACCTATATGGCCCACAGTGGGCCATAAGAAAGATGGCAGTGAGGTAGAGAGGAGATCTGTATCTTCACTTTTTCCAGTTTATCTCAAAAAAATCCCACTAAAAAGCTTTTATGCCTGTATACGAAAAAGAAAGGAAAAGGCAAATTCTGATTTACAGGGAGGTTTTCTATTGTTGCCTGGACATCAAACAGCACCCAATTAGTCCTGCAAGGATCTGACCCACAAATTATGAAAATAAATGCCTCCAAAGCTTTGATCTCTTGTATTTCTGTAGCACGCTACAGCGGTTATTAGACACATTTTATTAGATTCAAGCTGTGCGATCTCTTCCTCGGCAAAGGCTCTACCACCTCCAATGCATCCTGAAGTCTTCCTCCAGCAGATTAAGGGCATGGTCCCCAAACAGTCACTTCTGTCAAGCACCAAATGCATGACTCAGCTGGCAGTCAGCTTTTCCCTGCTGAGTTTCAAAATTAGGAGCAAAAGAAGAATTTTTTAAAAGAGTTGGGGAGTGGGGTGTGAGGGGGTGGAGCGTCAGCCACCTAAATTAAATTTTCCAATTCCTGCTTAGTTTGTAAAAGAACATACATCCCAGGCAGCACCCCTAGCTTCTAAAGCGTTGTTTTCAGAAGAATTTCTTCCGTTCTGCCCTGCCATTGCAGAAGGAAGCCAGCAAGAACCCTAACGAAAGGTTTCATGCCCCAGCTGCCACTGGAAACCACACGTGAACAGAGAGACATCCACCCACCCACCCTCAAGGCAGTGCTTCAGACCAAGAGGATGCTAAAAAAAGTATCAGATTGCTAAGGCTTTCACCCCCAAAAGCAGCTGGGTTCAGGCCCTGGGTGGGTACAGAGGAAGGAGGGGATCACATGAAGGCCTCAGGTCTCGCTTCCTGGCAAGAGGGTGGTGTTTGTGTGAAGCCATTAATATCTAATAGGGTTCCTGTGGTGGAGGAGGAGGAGGAGAAGCTGGTTATCTGCAGCGGAGCAAAGTGCATTGCCTTCTGCTGGGCTGGGGGAAGCCAGCAGCTGAGCAGGGACCGTTTGCTCAGCCGGTACGGGAGGAGGAAATGTCGGTTCTCAGCGACGCATGACGCAGGTGGATCCTCCAGAGCCACCAGGCTGGTCACCACCATCCCTCATTTACTACCAACACACAACCTTCAACCTCAGGCAAGCACCACAGGAAAATTAAGGTGGAAAAGTAACGTTCTAGACCAAAGGGGAGGAAGATTTGCCGTTACAAAATAAAAATCAGGCGTGCAGAGATAGAACTGGATTCTGATTAAACTTCCTACCAGTGCTTTCCAACCTTGGTGGTTTTTCCTCCCCTCTCACTGAGGGTTTGGTCCTACATGCTGAGCATCCTCATTCCTCTGTGGGAAGGGGATGCTTGGCCCCTCAGAGGACACGGAATGAGGGGGAGTCTCCATTTCCCAAGGACAGCATCTGTTAGACAACACTCCTTTGGAAATCTGAAGTGATTTACACAAAGAACGTCAAACCTTGCTTAAAGAAATTGCTTTCCTGAGCCCAGAGCAGACAGCCCATCAGTTTCAACATGCAACCATGGTTCAAAGTGACAAAAGGGGACAGGAATCAAAGCTACTGGCTTTCTAAGTGGGAAATATAAGCCCTCATTTAACAGAGCTATCAATGACTTTGGCTAGTGGTTTTCCACCTGCAGCTGACAGACTGCTTGAAATCTTCAGGAGGTGAACCCTGATCCCTCACCACCACCATCCCACCCCAAGACACAACAGCTTTTACTTTTTCTCCACCCCACACATTCTTCCGCCCCTTGGTAGCTTTTTTACCAGGGGAAATGTGGGGAACCTAACAGGATTCTCCACATTTACATTTGAGACATGAAGAAATGAGGTGGGGATCAATACTTTGTCCTTGTGGTGTAGGTGAGAGGCAGAGAAATCGCGCTGATGTTTGTAATGATATATATAACATCTATATGACATATATAACGACCCTTGCAAAGTGACCAGGGGTGCATTAGGAGAAACCAGGCCAGGGTTTTGCAAGAGAGCAGCTCAGAGGTGACAACACCTCTGGTGTGACCCGGCCCCACACAAATGACAACTTCCAAGGACACCTCTTCCTTACCCGGCTGATTAATTTCTAGAGATTGATGCACAGGTGGAATGGAAACAGCTTGCCCCCTCACCTCATACAAACTGTGCCACCACATTTACTAAAGCCTGCCAGATAAAAAACACCTCTATGTAGCAAGGATAAAAGCCTCCTCTACCTACTTCTTGCATGGATTTAAAAAAATAATAATAATAATCAGACACTACTTTAAACTCCAATCAAATACTTCTTGTTCCTTCAAACCTCAATTCAACAAAACACGCTGAAACATCAACCTGCCCAAGTGCATGTTTTGCTATAAAATTCTCTCCAAATTATTGAGTTTTATGACTGATCAGCACAGGAACACTAGTGAGAATTAGAGAGATTCTGCATGCCTTTAAAAACACCACAGGCTCCAGTGCTGTGGAAGACCTCCACAGGTGAGGAAGAGCAACCACAGCAGGAGGAGACATGGAGAAGTGCAGAAGAGCAGCACCTGGACTGCAGAAAAAAATAATCAACAGTTCAGAAGGATTAGACAGAAGACAACTAATTTTCTGTTCTAATTTTTCATGAGCACACACACGAGAACACGCATTGGTAGAAGATAAGTTGTCTGTACCACCATCACCACCCTTGGTGCAAGGAATAGAAGCAAGAGGCAAAAAAAAGAAATAAAAAGGATTAAAGTTGGACATCGTCATCCCTTCGAGATGATTCAGAGGCCAGTACTGCGCTGCCAAGGTTTCATGGTTTAAAAAAAAAAAAATAATAAAAGGCTCAAAAATACCCAGAGTACATGGACACAGTCATGGTCTACAGCTTACACACGCACTGAATCACACTGGAAGAGAACAGATGAAGTCCCTGATGGAGGACCCCCAAGAGCGTCCATCCTCAGGAACTACAGCTCTATATACATTTGTGGAAGATATGTTCTAAATTTTGCATGGTGGCATATCATGTAAAACACAGCCGAAATAAATAATACAAATAAATATAAAAAATATCTCCAGAAGTCATCTCTAGTCAAATTCGTTCCTCTTTCTATTCAGGAAGAAGGCGACCTTCACAAAAGCTGCCTAAATTCTGTCGAGCTCTAGGGTTTTTTAACAGGTGGTGGAAGAAGAAACCAAATGTAAGGCTGCCAGGATAATGCTCCTGAGTGGTGGTTCGCAGTGCTTATGCCCCATTAGAACTTCTCCTAAATCTTTAATGATGCTGAAATATGCCATAAACTGACGAAGTTCTGGAAACAGGAGGATGCCAGCATCTTTGTTTGGGTTTTGTTTGTTTGTTTTTTAATAAGAAAGCTTTTATCTTCATTGCCAGTGATCAACTAATGCAAACAAATAGCCAATGAAACTTCACTTCTATACAAAGCAAAGCTAAAGGAAGAGTAGTGACATTTTTGGGTTTCGTCCAATTCTTCCCAGCAACAGCTAATACCCACCGGCTCCTTAATTCTGCGCTGTCTCTTCTCCAAGCCCCAGCATTAAAGGCCAGGCGTTTCCAAAACAACTAACGATTTTAGGATCCAGTTTCCAGAGAGGGTCAGCACTTTGCGAAAGTAAATAATAAAAGCTTGGGGTTTGTTAATGAGTCCAAAACAAAAGCAACAACCAAGTAAGTGAAGAAAACAATTACTCCTTCCCTCCCAAAAATGCTCTTTTCTTTTTTTTTTTTTTTCCTATTTTTCCCCAGTTCTCAGGCCTGCAGGAAACATTTCTCTAAGCCCTACAAGCCCAGGTGAGCCTCTCAAGGTGGGACTGGAGCTCATCAACCTTCAGGTGGGACTGGAGCTCATCAACAAGCAGAACAAGATGCAGCTGAGAGCAGGAGGTGGTGGAGGGGGGATCTGCTCACCCCAGGAGGTTATCTCAGCTCCCTGAGAAAGGTCTTTTTTTCCTCCCCAAGAGCTTTTACCACCTCCTAAACACCTTGCAGAGCACCCCAAAGCCATCCAGCTGCGTGGCATCTCCTGCCGTGGAAGAGCCCACTGCCACCAGCAATGCATCAGCCGGAGGCCCGTCCCTGCAGACGGCTGCGGTGGAGGAAAAGCTATTGACCTGAATATTTTAGAAGGATCAAGGCCACTGCATTCAGCGAGAGATGACAGGCTCTTGCACTGGCTGAGACAAAAAAATAAAGGGGGGGGGGGTCCTGCTAGCCCTCCCGTTGGGGTGGGCTTGGGTATCTGCCACTGGTGAGCCTGCCCATCGCACTGCATCCCTCCCCACGCTCATTTGGGGGTTTTATTGCAAAAAAATCCTGCTTCCCCAGCAGGGCTGTCAACAGCCCGTGCGGATCCCCACGTTAATCATTATTCTGCTAATGGCACCGCCAGGTCGTTGGGCTATTAAACACGCCGAGTGGACTAGCAAAAATACCTCCTTGCCCGTGCAAAAGAACATTATAATGTAGTTTATCTTATCCCCTTGTCAGGGTAATATGCAGCACTACCTGCTCAATGGCCTCATCATTTCAAGTTACCGTTTTCTGCAACATTAACAACACTCATTACCAGCATCGCCACCGGAAGATCTCTCTTTTAAGAAAGAAACCCTTTTGATGCCCAAAGTTTCACCCTGCCCTTCCCCTCGCACGCTCAGCCCTCTGCACCCACACAGGATGGGGGATAGGGGGTGATGCTTGGGTACCATGGCAATGAGCACGGTGCGGAGCGGAGGGATGGAGAGAAATGTGTGGCAAAAAAGAGGAAGGCAGGAGCCAGCCCCGAAAGTGTGCTTACTCTGTGCATTTTAATCAGAACCCAGCGCTTTGTTCAAGACCACGCAGTGCCGCGGTGGAGCTCGGCTGCGTGGCCACCGTGTGCTCGAGCGTGGCAAGTCCCTTGGTGACAGGAGGAGGAGGAGGAGGAGGAGAGAAGCCAAAGGACAGGATGGGGTGAGCCGGTAGGCAAAAGTCCACCTTTTTATTTTTTTTCAATATATGCATTTGCTCATTGTTCACAAAACCCAGCCTCCTGCAACATCTCATTGACTCAAACTTGGGAGATAAGCGGCCCGAGCTTTTCCCTTTTCCCCCCGGCTCTGCTGGGAATAAATCAGGTTTTGAGTCACTACCTGCGTTCCACATCCCTCACCCTTTCAAACCACGTAGGCACAAGAGCAACGTCTCCCCACCCGGGCTCATCTACCAACCCGCAGCAACCTGACACTTCTTCTCTAATAAATGAAATTTTGCAAGGCTTGGGGAATTACTCCTCCCTGCCACGGGCTGGGGGTGGTTTTTTTGTTGTCTTTTTGGTTGGTTTTTTTTTGCTCAGGCAGCAAATTTACTATTGATTTCTGATTCAGACCCCACGGAATGATTCACGCTTCTTGCCCTATCTGCTGAATTTACAACCTTTCACAATTACCCTAAGTGCTAAAAAGAGCTTAGTTTAGGAGAAGATCTATCCCTTGGAAAAATTAAGCTCCTATTCCCATCTCATTTACAAACCAACACATCTCTCATCGTTTGTAGGAAAGCCTCACAGCAGATCTTTCCGCAAGACTAAAGCAGCAGGACCCTGGGTTTGGAGGGGGGAAAACACAGCTTTGGGTTCCCACCCCACTATGGGTCAAGGTTTGGGGTCTGTTTCACCCCCAAAAAGCCAGCAGGGCTCTGCTTGCAGACCAGGCAGTGCCGGTGGGTCCCAGTGGGGAGGGAGGGAATATATATTTCCTCCTAAAGCAAAAACAAAACCCTGACTTTATCTGGTGTGCATTGCAATGAAAAAGCCACAAACACACACACACACACACACACACACAAAAAAAAGCCTAAGCCTGTGTGGACAGTTTTAAAAAGAAATACTGCCCTAGTTCAAATCAACTTCCTAACACAGATGTTAAAAATAATAAATTATTACGACAAAATATGATTTTCTTGGGGGGAAAGGGAGGGAAAGGGCCCCCTTCTCCAAAATGATACTGCTTTCCTGGATTAACTCCACCAGCTTCAGCAACCTCTCTCCCAAGGCACCTTCCTACCTCCTAAGAGGGGAAACAAGAGCTTCAGGGCTGTTTTTTAAGCTGGGTGGTGTGTGTGGGTGTGTGTCCCACTCCAGTCTCCAGGCTGTGTATTGCTGAGCAATCGTTTACACTATTAATCAACCAGAAACTCACCAGGAAGAAAGTAGGGCAAGTGAATAAAGATAGACTTCTTTTTTTTTTTTTTCTTCTCTTTCTTTTTTTTTCCCCCCCCCCTTGCACTGAAGCAAAATAATATTT
>VXBW01001196.1:826097-925560 GCA_013400375.1 Thinocorus orbignyianus
CCCTGTGCCCCCGCAGTGCCACCTCTTGCGGGGACGCGGAGAGGGGTCCCCGCCCCCGCACCGCTACCTCTCGGGGGGACACACTGGTCTCTGCTATCGCACCGCCACCTCTCGGGGGACACAGTGGTCCCTGTCCCCGCCCCGCTCCGTCCCCTCAAACCGGTGGGTGACGGGGACCGGTCTGTGCCCCAGTCCCGCAGCCTCCTGGGGGAATAAACTGGTCCCTGCCCTTGCTCCGCCACCTCCCGGGAGGGTCCCATCCGTGTCCTCACCCCACCGTGCCCCTTTCTAAAGGATGAGGAGGGGGATGAGGGTCTTTGGGGCCGGGGAAGAGCCGGGTTCCTCGGAGGGATGCACTGGTGTGGGGGATGCAGTGGGGGATAACAACGGCAAAGGACCCCCATCCTGCTGGTTTCCAGCCCAGCTGCACCCCATCTTGAAGCCCCACAAATGCACAAAACCACCCACCACCACCACCCACTCCCACCTCCCCGTGAGAAACAGGGGCAGAAAAATCCAGGCTACCTGGATCCCACCGTCCCACTTCGAATACTGTGCTCAGTTTTAGGCCCCTCACCATGAGAAAGACCTTCTTGCTGTCTACAACCCCCTGAAAGGAGGGTGCAGTGAGGGGGGCAATGAGGGTCAGTCTCTTCTCCCAAGTAGTGGGAGATAGGACAAGATGAAATGGCCTCAAGTTGCTCCAGGGGAGGTTTAGGATACTAGGAAAAAATTCTTGACCTAAAAGGTTATAAAAAGTTAGAACATTCTGCCCAGGGAAGTAGTGGAATCGCCATCCCTGGAGGGATTTAAAAGACAGGCAGGCTGGTGCTGAGGGACATGGGTCAGTGGTGGCTTTGGCAGGGTTAGGTTGATGGTTGGACTCGATGATCGTGAAGATGCCTTCCAACCTAGACAATTCTATGATGCTGTCCTATGGTTCTATCTCCAGCCCGCTGCCAGGGTGGCTGTGCCCATCAAGTCTGGTGGGAAGAGTTGCCAAATTTCAGCTGCCAAATCCAAATTCTGCTGTGTTGGAATGTCAGGAAACCGTAGAGCCTGATCTTGCCCGGTGCCAAAGTAGTGGCCGTCCATCTGCTCCACACACCTCGGGATGCTCAGGCCCAAAAATGGCCCTTCTCCAGATGGATCCAGATGTCCAGATGTTTGTGGCCTGTTCCCTCCGCCCTCAGAAACCATCCTAGCCCCATCAGCTTCTGTGCTGTTCCTCAATGAGATTAAGAGATTTATGCTGGTTTTGGAATTGGCCAAAGCCCCCTCCAGAGCCACCGATAGCTAGGTAGAGTCAGCTTTTAGTGTTTTCCTTGTTTCCCTTTTTTTGGGGGGATGTGGTTTCTGCCAAACCAGGTGCCATATATAAATATATATGCATAAAAAAATCTGTTGCCTTTGAGGGAACCGTATGGAAGCTGTACTTACAACATCAACTTGTGTCAGGAGCTTACAATATGCAGATCTTGGGAAGCGGAAACCCTACACGAGTCAATTGGCAGGCAGATGGGATTTTCTTACTCTTTCTGCTTGGGGATGTGCTTCCAAAGAGAAAAAATAAAAATAAAATATGTAAAAAAAAAAAAATAAATTGTATTCCAAACAATTGTGTAGAAGGAGCTGCTGAAACCTCTCCAGGAACAAGAGGATCCAGGTTGCAGAAGTCAGGGCCACCGGTGCCTCCACCCGCAGCAGCAGGACTGCATCAGTGGCTCGTTAGCTTTATTAGCCCTGATCACAGCAGGGCTATTAGGGGCTGGGAGCTGCAGCACAGGTGATTTGGATTGTGAGGGTACAGGAGAATGTGATTTATATTTTTTGGGGGGTGATTAATTGCTGAAGTGGCAGGTAATGGATGTCACTGGTTGTGTGTGAGATGCACTGGGATGCACAGCGCCTGCAGCCTGCCTGGATTTATCCCTCCATACCTCATACAGTCCTCAAAATTTGATCAAAACTCTCTAAAATAAGCCATCTCATTGCCTCTGAGCACCTTCCTGAATCTTTCGTGGTGCTGGTGTGTCTTTTTTTAAAAGCAGATGCTGCCTGTCTCTGCTCAGATCCAGGTACGGCGATGTTTTGCTAGTAGCTGTTGTGAAGCTAGAAGCAAAACTGCCTGGAAACTGGGAACAAACCAATGCGAGACTTCCTCCTGCTCTCATTGTTCTCGGGGAGAGAAGGGAAGAACAAACAGGATGAGAGAGGAAGGACACTGGCTCGCTGTAATGTGCTTTCCATCCAAGAACATGCGGGATTATTTGCAAAATGCATAAGGATTTAAAAAAAAAAAAAGGGGGTCAGGATTGCCCTGATCCTCAGCAAGAACACAAAGTCCCAGGTTAAAATGTGATTTAATTGTGATCCATCCACTGTCCATCGAGATGGTAATAACATAGAGGACCCTTCTGTTATTACTGACATAAGAAATGCATAAAGTGTCCAGCCAGGCTGCAGGAGGACACCCACAGCTAGAGCTCGGCAAGCATTTTCTGCAGGAAGCTTTTTCTGTAGAGAATGAAGTTTCTGAGAGGTTACTTCTTTTTTTTTTTTTTTTTTTTTTTTTTTCCCCACAAGGAGGTGTATTTCTGTGTCTCTCTGTATACCATTTTTCTGCCAGGAGCATCTAAACAAAATCTCACAGTTGGAATCACTATGACTCAAAACAGAGTCCTCAGCTGAACTGGCACAAAATACTTTGCTGTGAGTCACAGAATCACACAATCAAAGAGAGATCAGGGTTGGAAGGGACCTTCGGAGGCTATCTCGTCCCAAGCCCCTGCCAGAGCAGGGTCACCCAGAGCAGGCTGGACAGGAATGCATCCAGGCAGGTTTGCAATGTCTCCAAAGGAGACTCCACACCCTCTCTGGGCAGCCCATTCCAGGGCTCTGGAACACTCAAAGTGAAGAAGTCTTTATTCATGTTGAGATGGAACTTCACATTTTCCAGTTTGTGCTTGTTGCACTTTGTCCTGTCTTCGGGCACCACTGAGAAGAGCCTGGCCCCATCCTCTTGACACCAACCCTTAGATATTGCTCAGCTTTGATGAGGTCCCCCCTCCATCTTCTCCAGGCTAAATGGACCCAGGTCTCTCAGCTTCTCCTTGTAGGAGAGGTGCTCAGTTCAGCATGATGTTGTGTTCCCAACTGGTGGGAACCCCCTGGGAATGGTGGCTGGACCCCAGGGTGTGAAAATGTCATTATTTTTCCTACAGAGTGACAGTCCCCAGCTTTGGTCAGCCCCAGTGAGCAAGGAGTTCCTCAATTAGCCAAAGCTCTGCTGTTGGCCATTGGGAGGGCTAATGTCAGGGGCAGTCTTTTTGGTTTATTCAATGAAGGGCATCAGCTCACATACAGACCATGCAGGTCATTTGACCTCTGCATAAAACTAAATTTAATTATCTTGCAGTGCCGCCACTGTTAATTATATCATGAGGGGCTGTATGTAGAGTGAGTAAATCTAAATGACATATAAGGCCTTGTCCCATTAGCGAGAGCTTTGAGCGCTGCGGGCTTTGGATCATTCTCCAAAAGATTAGCGAGACAAGGAATGAAGCAAACAAGAAAGCACTTTTGGGCCCTGACACGTGATAGATTCCACCAGCATATGTGGGTCACTTGTTCCTAATAATTCTGTGACCACTCGGCCCCATGGCTGGCATCAGCATAATTCTTCTGGTTCCCTAAATCCAGCCTGGTTTACCCCAGTTTTTGCCCGCGTAATACAGTAGTTGAAGGACTCTGCCCAGACTGGATGGAGGATGCTGAAAAATTAATACCCTGTTAAATGCATCGTAATTGGGTTTTAAGCTAAGATGATAACGTGCAGCTGTGTTAAAAGACACTCAGAAATGAATGGCTACATGTGCCCTAACCTGCATCTATTGATCTTCCCAAATGCACTTTAACTGATTCATTATCACTTACTGATGGCTCGTCCTTCTGCTGATAGGGGTTCCTCTCCAGGGAGAGAAGTGTTTTTCCACTGCATCCTTGGAGCTGAGCAGGACTACGTGTGTGAACCCTGCTGCCAGGATTTTTCCTATAGCTATATACCAAAAAAAAAAAAACCCCAAACCCCCACCTCCTGTAAATAGTTAATCGCTCTCTCACTTAAGCATTGTTCAAGTACAAAACCCTGTAATCACAGCAATGGGGGAGTAAATGGAAAATCAGCAAGGGCTCTTTGGAAAAAAACAAAACCAAACCAAAAAACCCCTTCCTCTACAGATTCATACCCAGGGAACAGCACAGTGCATGTAAATAGCAAAGTCCTGGGGCTCTGCAGAGAAAAAAGCTTCTCTTGGGACGCTTCCAGCAGCTTAATTTGCCCCACAGCACCCCTCCAAGCTGCCCTTCCCCAAAATATTTGGCAGTGAGGGGTCAACACAGTGTTTCCCTTATGCCCCTTCTACTGCAGTCATGTGTGGCTGCTCTTGAGGGTCGCCACCGTGGGCCAAAGTCACCAAGGGGACAACAGCCTAGAAGAACACCCCAGAAAAGGTACTGAGAGGAGCAGGAGTGCTCGATGTGCCCTTCCCTGCTCTATGTAGACGAGATGGGCTACCTGCCTTGCAGGAGTCAGAGGAGGCTTTTCCAGGGGAGCCAGCACCCCCACCCTTTGAAGTGCTGCTGTATTATTTACTAAAATACTAAAATTTAAATGTAAGGTTGCCATTTTTAGGTAAGGCAGAACTGTACGTCATAACACGTGTGCCTCCCCAGCAGATGCAAGCTGGCATTTCTGCCTTTAGTGGTTTCCCATCAGCTTTGCTACAGCATCCCGGGCCGAACGTGTTGTTTATTTGGGTGATACCTGGTTCCATGTTGTTATTTGTGAATGATGGAGGACCCTGGTTTGTCAATGAAACTCTTTCTTTTGTGGCACTTCTGGAAAGAAAACAAAAACAACCCCCCCAAAAAAATGCAATAAAACCATCAAAGGGCAGCCCTGCTCTTCAGGAGGGTGGCAAGTCCTTTACAGCTATTTAAAATGTGCCAATTGTGACTGTTTAGAAACCAATCAAAATCCCATTTTTTTCCAGTGATTGCAGAAAAACCTAACGCCGCCTTTCTCCCACGGTCCTGCAGAGGAATACTAATTTCTCCTTCTTTTGCCGTGATCACAGGGATTACATCAGTATGTATAAGGTCCTGGACACTGGAGCTGAGGGATCAGCCGTGCTCCAGAACCCACCTGCCACAGCAGGAAAGTCCTCCAGGGGCCTCTGCCCATAAATACCTGCTTTACAACCCTGTCCACGGGGAGGAACAGCTGCTCCGCTCTTCAAGTGCCTTTTATTGGAATTATTTAGCATCCCAATATGTTTTTTTCATGCTGATCAGTCTGAAGCTAAGCTGCCCTAAGACAACCAGCATTTATATTCTCTCTTTCCCTCTTCTTTCTTGGCTGTCTTGCAGACCAAAGGCAGCCCCAGGCCTGGGAAACACCTGACCTGAAGCTACCCCCAACCTGGCATTAAGCAGAGATCAGTAGAACAAGAGAAACTGGCTTTATCTTTTGTCAAATGCAAATTGCTGAGAGTTAATTAAGACACATTTCAGGAACAGTGAGGTTGGTTGTTGTTTTTTCCATATATATATATATTTTTTTATTTTAAATTATAATCTGTCCTGGGGTGTGGGTAGGGTTCATTATCTCTCCTGGGGAAAAGGGGTTACCAAACTGGAGCTGCTCAGTGCAGTTAAGAAAGGTCCCACAGGGCTTCAGTTATGGCCAAACATACAGGGTGTTCAGAGACCTGTGAGACCGAAGGCCACCCAGGTCCAAAACCTCCTTGGCATATATATATTTGTCCAGATTTTAATTTGTTTTTAACCATCCATGTCTTCACCGTGGCTTGTAAGATGCTTTGTTCTGCAAAGAAGGTAGAGCCACAAGGGCACTGTGCTTCTGCCTTTTTGGAAGCATGTTGAATATTTATCATTTTACCCTGCAAAAAGGTATATAAGTCCTTTATAGGCAAAAAGAAAAAAAGAAAAAGAAAAAAGAAAACAAAAAAAACCAAACCCAAAAAGAAAAGTTAAACCATAAAACAGACTTTCCAAGCTTGATTTTTTTCAGGCTTCCTACTCATAGTCAATGACCAAAGCAGAAGCGAGTCAGAAAACAACTGGAGGTACTTAAAGCAACTTAAATTAATCGCCTGAGTAGTGCTTGAAGTGTTGGTGTCTGAGTAGGAAGACAGGGTTTGAGCCAACTGCTGCTGTCTTTCTGTGGAGGCTTCGCTCAGAGGTGTTTACTTCCTCATGCCTTCATGGAGATGTGGCAGTCTATGAAAGCACTCCTCCTGGAATTAGATGAAAATGGTTTAAAGACAGAAAGACAGAAAGAAAGACAGAAAGAAAGACAGAAAGAAAGACAGAAAGAAAGACAGAAAGAAAGACAGAAAGAAAGACAGAAAGAAAGAAAGAAAGAAAGAAAGAAAGAAAGAAAGAAAGAAAGAAAGAAAGGGGTTTCTAGGTCCTGTCATAACAGGGAAAAGCTTAAAAAAGCTAACCCAAATGTTCACTGAAGGCAAGACACACTGTACTCTGATGAAATGGATGGAGACTTTCAAAGGCACAGGGCTTTCTGACTTGCCGAAAGACAAAATCATCATCAGAGCACCCAAAAATATCACTTCACTGTCTCAGAAAGGAGCTGCTTGGGCCTGGATGTTACGTCGGGTCTGTCTTCTGCAGCACACTGCTGCTGTGTGGCAGGGGAGTGCAGGCAGGATGGCTTCAGGCCCAGGAGACCCTGCAGAGTTCAGATGCTCTGATTTGCAGACCGTATCGGAACAGCAGACTTCCTGCAACATCACTTTGTGACCCTCAGGAGATAATGCAGAACAGCTTTCATTCCTAAAAATCCCAGCTCAAGTCACTGACGTCACCTACAGATGGAAAAAGTCTCCAAAAAGGTGAAGAACCGGTCAAAAGCCCTGGTCATGTCCTCACCATCGCCATTTGGCCTAATGACTAATGCTGCTAATGCAACTGCAAACAGAGCATGAAAGGATGGCTAAACCCCTCAAGGGCCGTGAAGATTACACCACGCCACCAAGAAATACCTCCAGAAAGCCACAAAGACAACCAAGCAGGACTCAGAGTAATTACAGCAGAGAAAAAGTCCTTGAAACAAAAATGTCAAGTAGTACTAGGAGGAAAACCCATGAAAAAAGGGAGCTGGTCAGCAGAGACCCGGTAATGAAGTGACATCCAGGATGGGAAGAGCACGGTCCACACTTGCTTCAGCTCAGGGATCTACAGAACAAAAGAAAACAAGTAGATGTATTTAAACAAGTCAATGGTTATAGTTTTAACACGTGATTTGTGAGAAACTACAAAAACAGCAGGCAGGAAACTAGGTGGTTTTGAAAACGTCTACAGAAGGCGTGCTGCATGTTCTGTGGAATGACTCCATCTTCAGTTAAGAGAGCAGAAAAGAGTGGGCTGGTTCTCAGAGCTTGTGGGGGGAAGGAAACACTGCCCACATCTGAACCCGCAGACTGGGTTCACACGAGTAGCTTACAACAAGGAAGCCATTGGCTGGGAACTAAATAGAAGACTCAGAAAAACCTTAGCAAGAAAGGTAGATCCAGCTCCAAATGCCTGACCCCCATTTCCCCTGTGCACCAGTGCCGAGTGGGAAGGATCAACCGGAAAATTTCCTTTGAAATTCTGGCCCCTACAGGCTCAAAGCAAGCAGTGTATTAGCGAGAGTTGTAGAAGTGATGTTATATATTTAATTAGTCTCGTGTCTCAGAAGTTCATGATCCTCAGTCTGTGGAAAGAAAGCGAGAAGGGTGCAGCAGCAACTTGAGGGAAAGTGAGGATACTTCCCAAATTCATTCATTTCTTGCCATCCTTTCTAGACCACGTGGCTTTTAAGAACATATCCGCCATGCACCGGACATGAAGAAATAATAGAGAGTCTTGAGAGCTGAAAACATGCAATTTTCCTTACCTGGATAAATGAGAACCCAGTATCAGCATGAAAGAGTCACAAGGAATTGCTGTAAAATAAGCAATACATCATTAAAATAAGCAGGGAATGATCTGCGCACCTGCTTGGACTGATGAAGGAGTGCAGGGTGACTGCTTAGAGTCAGGATGTCACAGCAACAGGAGGCAAGCAGGGGGACAAGGACACGGCTGGGGCAATGAGACAAGCCGGATGGGGACAACAACCCAACGTGATGTGCAGTGGAGGTATCTGGAAGATATGAGACTATGTTTGTCATTGAGCAGCATCCTTCTCTGCTTGGTACATGGTCTGTAGATGAAGTGACCCCACCAGTGCTGCCCACCCAGGTCCCATCACCAGCCCCTCCTGCCTCCATCCCATGTCCCTCACCTTGTTCCCTGTCCCATGTGCCCTGTGCCACCTCCAGATCCCAAACAGGGGTGAAGAAAAAGGTATTAATTTGGAACTTTCCATCTGGAAAGACATTGGTAGGATCCAGGTGTGGGTCAGAAAAAAAACAACCCACAGGATTAAATACTAAAGCTCATCTCCTACGGGCAACACTTGCCCTGTGGTCAGTAGCATGGCCCAATCAAAGACATTCATTGCTAAAACTCATTAGTGAAATCAAGCCCTAGGACACCAGCAAACTGCAGACACCTCCAGAAGGACAAAACCCCTCTGTTCCCCAGCACCTCACCACAATGCACGGAGGGGAAGCGTTGACAGCTCCTCAAGAGACCCTGCTGCAAAATTTCCCTGAATTATTTCATTGTCGAAGAAGACTTCAGTGCTTTACACAATATCTTAAGCAGGAAGTTAGACACATCCTATCAGAAAACCCACCACCCTTGCTATAGGCAGGTGGTGGATTGAGCACTTTCTGAGCAATCAGGCTCTCAGAAGCACCAAATGACACGTACAGCAAAGGACAAGTTTTGCAGGTGCCGTAGCTGACACAGGCTGTTTGCTGAAAGGGAATTAGCTTTTTCCATTTCAAAACTGAGCATTAAGAGCTAGTCTGCCTGATAGTCGATGGCAATTAGGCTGCTAAAAGCCCGGGTTCCTACTGCAAAAGAGGATTTGGGCTTCTGAAACGGGCTGGCCCTCTTTCAGTTTAGTTTTGGCTTTCTTTTTCTGCCTCTAACAGGAGCTGAGATGCAGCTAACGTGAAATTACCCATTAAAAATAATGAAAAATAAAAAACCTGTAAGACAACTGTAAGACAAGAGTCTCCTCCAGGCATGCAGAACAGCCATGCTCGCCCTTACCAGTGTTGCCTGTGTTTTGTTTTGGGCCCTGGCATTGCAGATTAAGCAATTTGGGAACCCCAACAAGCGCATCAGCCTAATACCAGAGTTCAGTTTAAGCACAGCAAAGCCACCACCAGCAGCAGCAGGCATTTAATCAGAAAGCAAGAAGCGTATGGGGTCAAAGTGACATTACCTCCTGTAGCACTGGAAAACATCCACGTCAATCTTATCAACAAGATGCTGGGCACCTGCTAAACACACCCAGACGGTGACATCAGAAAACTGGCAAAAAGCCTGTCCCCCAGCAAACCCCAAGTTAACTCCTTTTTTTCAGAAGTTAATGAAGAGTTATTTGAACTCAATAGAACAGAAGTTATAACAAATAAAAGGAAAAGGCACAAGTCTCTTCAGAAAGGATGGCTCTTCCCAGCAACGTGTCTGAGTGTTACCATGGGGATGAGATGGGACAGAAAAATCACTTGATTTTTTTTTTGTCCACAATTCCCAGATCCTGGAAACAGGCATCTACACTTTAGTATACTTTAAAGAGAAATAAATAACTGAAAGTCGCAGCCTTAGGAAAACAATAAAGCAGTAGAGTATGATCCTTGAGAGGGTTAAAGAAATGCAAGGCAAGTTCAGGTGACCTGAAGGTGGAGGTGATGCCATCTGTGAAGTCCCAAGGTCCCGGAGACCTGTCTGAGGAGGTCTCCCCAGCACCTTGGATCCGCTCCAGCCTTACTGTAGCCTGAGCAGAAGTAAAACATTGGAAACGTGGGTGACAGCTTAGATTACACATCGTTAGAAACAGCCCGGATAATCTGCTGCCAGCTCCCTAAAAGGAAATCTGTAGCTAACAAATATGCTCCAGCCTTTCTGAGCTGGCAGATCATGATGAAGTGGTGGAGAAAACAGAGCTGGATTTCAGGGACACGGTTGACATGGTGGAGAGAGCAATGCAGAGCAGGAAAGCTGCTTCTGGGGTGACTTAAGAGGAAGAGGAAGGTGACGGTTTTGTTTCATGGGGTGTTACAACACTGCAGACACGGCAGTGTGGCCACGGAAGTGTCCTGCATCCCTGGATGGTCAGCAAGGCCTGGTGGGTTTCTTGTTCCTCACCAAGAGGGGCTTTCATCACATCCGTGCATCACCTCCATGTCCTTCCCGTGACACTATAACATGTGGTTTTCTAGAGGGACTCAACGGTGGGTCAAAGAAAATCATCAGTTTATCGTTTATAGAAAAAATTTTGCATGTGTAATCCCTCCCCATCATGAGAATAAGAAGCATCTCCGTCTTTCCAATCTGCTCTCTCCTGTATAAGGCTGTCAGATTTCCAGAGCAGGGAAATGATGTGTTTTTAGGTCCCATAGCATTGTGGGATCCTGAAAAGGTGCACCACGGTGCTGCAGTGTGAAATGCATAACAGCACTGCTGCTGCCATCACCACCAGTAACACGGGACAAGTGACACTGGTCTGAGTCTGTTCTGAGGACAGAAAAACTGGAGTTTGCTCCTGCTGAGAAAGTCTCTGAGACAGCATATCTCAGTTCAGGGACACTTCTCCTTCTGAGACATTTTGAATAAATTCTGCACAAACCTTCCTGATGTCATAAAAATAAGAATAATGAAATGGCAAGACACAGAAAGGGGACACACACAGCGGAAACCAAATTTGGGATGATTTAGATGATTCAGGCTTTTTTTTTTTTAGTGTAATAAGGAGCTAGTGCAGCTCACCACGGGCTCTCACAGCTCCAGAGCTTGAAGGCAGCACGGAGGTTTGAATGAATGATTCATTATTCCACACACGCTCCGGCTCCTCCGCCACTCCAGCCTGTACCCAGCTGGATCTCAGGAGAAATTCCTAGAGTGTGTAATTGTGTATAATGTGATCATCCTGCAGCAGGAAATAGGTTTGTAAGCATTCTTAGCCAGTACAATTGATGTCATACAGATACAGTCTGCAAGGAAACAAAGCGGGGAGATATATATCGCAGCGAGTCATTCGAGAGCTAATCCAGCCTTCTGGGAGTAACATTTTAGGCAGGGAATGTATTTAAGCCCAAGCAGGCAAGGCACAGGCAGTATTTCATCTTAAAATGGCTCAGCGTGACTGCATCCAGAAGAAAAGGCAAGGTGCTGACCCTTGGATGATGCAGCCAAGAAGGGCAAATTTGGGGGTGCACCCTAAGGGCTTGGCATCTCTCTGAAAGAGGTTGCTGTGGGAGTTGGGGTGAGGTGGAGAAGGGATTTAGGTGCTGTAGCTGCATCCTCCTCCTCCTCCCTTGCAGCTGTGGGGTCCTGCAGGCAGGGCGAGGACCCAGCACCCCAGGTCAGGGCTTGCAGCTGCCCAGGGAAAGCAGCCCCCCCATATTTTCTGGTGGGTGAGCAGGTTGAGGGTGAGCAGCACCCTCTAGAGGACCGCAGCCACCCAGCCCTTGCTGTCAGGGAGGATCTGGATGCACTGGAAGATTCAGACTAGATTTAGGGAAGAAATCTTTTACAATGAGGGTGGTGAAACATTGGCCCAGGTTGCCCAGAGAGGTGGGAGATGCCCCTTCCCTGGAAACAGTCAAGATCAGGTTGGACTGGGCTCTGAGCAACCTGGTCTAGTTGAAGATGTCCCTGCTCACTGCAGGGAAGTTGGACTAGATGGCTTTTAAAAGTCCCTTCCCAACCCCAACTATTCTATGATCACTGCTGAGCCCTGTATGTCGTGGTTGGGTGGCATCAGGCCTCCAGCTTGTCCCTCATGGTGCTTAAAGGGATGGAGATGGACAGTGCTGCAGGCAAGACCTGGGATGGAGAGGGCAAGGTAGAGCAAGAAGCCACCACCAAGATGGGGAGCAGCACCCAGGGAAAAGTTCTCCCAGCTCCTGCTTTGCAGGGCTCTGAGTCCCTGGTCTGTCCCGAGCTGCAGCCAACATCACCTTGATGGCAGGTTTAAGCCCCAGAGGAAGTCAAGTCCTAGCAAGGTGTGGAGATGGACACTTCAGTCCCATCACATGGTCCCCAGAGGGCTGTAGGTCGCAGCTCAGTTTAGCCCAGCATCCCTCAGGTGCTGGCACGGCATCCCCACGCTCGGCTGCTGAGTCAGGAACAAGAAGAGTTAGGTTGAACGTTATCTAAAAGTGACTTATCAGTGAGATCACACTTCAGGGTGGCCTCAAGGAAACATAGCTTAAATTCCTACCTGTAATTAAATGCACAGGTTCCAGCCAGATGATGAAATTCTGTTGCCAGTACCTGCTACGCTCTTTCCAGTTGGGATGTGCTGGTGAACCCAGAGTCCTAACAGATACATGGAGTTCACCTGGGATTTGCCATGCAGAGGACGTGAGACACCCTAGGACAAACATCCTCCAACTCCTGCACTGTGCAGCTCCATGGCTTGTGGCTACAGCTGCCTTCGTTTCTGGAGATTCTGTAATTCCATGCCTGATACTGACCAACATAGGGCTTTTCTATATAAAGCAAGCCATTAACTATGCATAAAATTAATTCCATGTACAGTTACTTCTTTGTATTTCTGAAGTTACAGTGCTTTGTATTTTACTTCATAAACCATGTGCCTGTTTCAAGAGGAAGAACATCTGAAACATGAAGTGCTAAAATGTAAAAGAAAAAAAAAAAAATCTCAAACTCACCTTTCAAATCAAAATAATAATAATAATAAAAAAAAATATCTGGCCAAACAGACCAAGTCCTTTCCTGAAGCATTTTTCTGTTTATTTCTTAGACACACAACGTGCGTGTTCCAGCCTGTGAGTCTACTGAAGCTTGGTTGGGGTCCTTTAATGCTGAGTTGATAAAGAATGAAATAAGGAAGGCAACCCAGAAAAGAGAATATAAACACTTTCCTGCCTGTTTTGTGAGATAAACTGGAGAATTGGATAAATGCCGAAGGCAGCCCAGCAGGAGCAGGACAGTGCTCCAAGGCTGTAAGCAGGAGGGAGCCAGGAAGATTGGTGTCTCTCTGGGTGACAGCCTGGACTGCCTGACACCTCTCTGTCTCCCAGCAGATCCCAGCTCTCCCATCCTGGGAAGGACCTGGAGTGAGAGAGCAGCCACCCATCTGGAGACACTGGAGCATCCGTGTCACATACCTGGCAAGAATAAGAGAAGCTGAAGACCATGTTGGTGGGATGGCATCTGCTTGGACTGCGTGGTGCACCCAGGGGTATCAGAATCCTGGTGCAACCACTGTACAGCTTGGCCTTGGTGGTTTCTCCAGCTGAAGAGGTGGGTCCAGCTCTTACCTGAACTTCTCTTCTGGCAACACCACCTTCAGCATCTCTCAGCCTCTCTCCCTGATGGGTGACTTCCAGCAGGACTCTGCCATATTATCTACACAGCCTTTGGCCCAGGTTTCCCAGGAGGGACATACCCTATGGACAAGCCATTAGGAGACCACTACAAAGCTCCTGAGCAGCACACAGATGATTCACCTGCTTCCACTGGGCACCAGGAACCTCCAGATAACAGAAACCTGTGAGGCCTTGATAACACTATCTCTCTGCCCTCCCTCAAATGGGAGCTCACAGGATGCTTAATTATCAAGATCAGGTGGAATATGCAGAGATTACTCATCACCGATTCTGGGTATAAACAGTTTTCTTTGCAGAGTAATTTCTTTTTTTAAGAACTTTCCCCCTCCTCCCTTTCTCCAAATTAATTTCCATCCCAGCCATGAGCCTCACTAGAAAATCTTGCCATAATCATTTAGAGCTAAATATTCTCAGTAATCAATCAAAGCAGGGGAACCAATTTTGAAACTGTCACTTTTAATTTTTCCAATAAAAAAAAAAATTGAGCATTTCACTCACAGCACTGTTGTGACTCGAGCTCTTAAAACCACAGCTCCACCGCATCAGCGCTTCAGAGACGTACTTGAAAATCTGAAGAGCCGGCACGATTGCAGAGGAACTACGACAGATTGATTTTTAGCAGTGAGACGAAACCTATTTCTTTGTGTGCCTTTAGACCCGTCTCACGAAACCTTTTCTTTCTTTCATACTTTCCTCCACTACAGAAATAACTGAAGAGTGTTAGCAATTTCATACACGCAAAAGGCTGGCACTAATTAAAAAGCTGGCACATTACTGAGAGCTCTGTGCATAAATGCGTGGCTAACGAAGGCCCAAAGAGCAGATCCGCTTGGCGCTGGGGTGGAGGAGAGGGCTTCTCCAGCCTCTGGCACAGGATGCCTGCGGACACGTCGACCAAGGAGGAGCTGACCTGTGAGAGGAAACGGGAACTGCCTTGGTACAGAAGTGGCTGGAGAAATCCATTCTGGAAAGAACAGGTCCATTAAACATGCCAGTAATGTGGCTTTCTGCTCAGAGTACATGTGGGCTGCATTTCTGCTCTGCTCAGCTGGCCATCACTCCTGTTGCCCATTGATGAGGGGCAATGGGCACAAGCTGGAACATGGGAAGTTCCATTCAAATATGAGGAAAAACTTCTTTGGGGTGAGGGTGGCAGAGCCCTGGCAGAGGCTGCCCAGGGAGGGTGTGGAGTCCCCTTCTCTGGAGACCTTCAAGCCCCATCTGGATGCAGCCCTGAGTGATGTGCTCTGGGCAACCCTGCTTTGGCAGGGGAGTTGGACTGGATGATCTCGAGAAGTCCTTTCCAACTCTGGCAATTCTGTGATTTCATGTTTCTAATGTGCTGGTGGATGTGTATGATGCTGTACCTGGCAGAAGCACTGCGTGTCTGTGTGTGGGAGAGGGAAAAACAGCAAAAGCAGCAGCAGCACCTTGACATTAGGCCCCTCCATCACATAGGAAAAGGGAAGGGTCTGCGGTGTTTTGGGCTGAGCTGACCCCCAAACAGCAACGTGTGCTCTCTAACTTCTCTCCCAGGTGAGAGAAGAATGAGAGAATGAGAATATTAATGAAATATGAATAATAAAAAGTTAACAATATAAAAAAAGAAAATAATGAAAGATGTACAATATATACAAAACCATATCAAGTCCCAGGGTGACAATCACGTCGCCGGCAGGCACTGGGGAAGTCCCAAACTGGACTCAGCGGCAGATGGGAACTGGGTTCCAGAGCCAGATTCAGGAATGCACGGGTTGGGACCAAAGGCAAGCAAAGAGACAGGGTCCTCCTCGGACACTGGGCATTGAAGAAAGAGGGTGACCCCTTTGATCCCTCAGCTTTTACACTGGCTGTGGGGCAGATGGGATGGAACATCCTCTTGGTCAGTTTTGGACCCTCTGTCCTGCCCGCTCCCCCTGAGGTGGGACCCCTCTACACTTTTTCACTTCCCACCCTCCAATGGGACAAATAAAGTGACTTGGTCTTGGTTGTTATAGGAGTGAGTGTCTCTGTATGCTGTCCCTCGGTATTCCCTATAAACAGCAGGTCTCCTCCCTGTGGAAGCAAACTCTGTTTGAAAATCATGCCATTAATTTCACAGAGTTCACTTAGTTCAAAGAAGCATTGCTGAAAAGTAAAATCACTGAAAATTAGTTTTTACCTCAAACCAGGACAGGACCCTTCCTACAGTCCAGTGCTTATACTCTCTAGATTAAGGACCACTTCTAGTTTCACCTTAAAGCTAAGCTTGGCACTGAGATAGCCCATCAGTATTGGCCAGCAGTGGCCACCAACCTCAGCTGTGTCACCCCTGTGCCCACTCTGCTGCCCAGTAGGGACTGGCAGCTCCTGCCTGCCCGTATCTCTGCTCACAAGACCTCATCAGTGGGATGCAGCCATGGGATGCCGGAGCAGCAGCAGAAGCTGACGGTGTCCATCAGCAGCCGCCTGCCTTCTACCAACACCAGAAGCTATGTTTGCCTTTATCTTGGTTTATTATCAAGGGCACAGATTGGATCTGAAGGTCTTTGAAGACGCGGAGAGCCCTTCGGCACCTGAGGAAGGAGATGAAATCTGAGAAACAGAGGAGTTAATATGTTTTGAGTTTGCGAGAGAGCTTGGAAATGCCACTGCTGCTTTATTCAGCTCTTCTCCCCCTGGAGGGCAACAGTAATCTGTTTTTTCCTCTCTCTGCGCTGAACTCCCTTTACTCAAAGTTAAAAGGGAGAGTGGCAAGTTAATTCTGTTTTGGAGACAGACTGGCTTTATCTGTGCCTATCGTAATGACTTTGGATTATTAAAACTCCTTTAAAATGGGATTTTTAAATTTATTTATTTTAAGAAGCCCAATCTTCTTTCTATGCTGTTTCATTCACTCCAGCACTTTCCCTCTCCCAGCAAAACCCCAATGACTCCAGCCTAGCCATTTTTACTGCAATTCCCACCATGTCTGGAGGGCAGCAATGCCAGCCCAAGGCAAGGGCAGAACTCAGCCCAGGAGCAGGATATGACCCACAGTCCCCAAAACATGCAGAAATGAGACCAAAGCCAAACGTTTCGACGTGACGAGCGGTTGTATTTTCAATCCGTTACTAGACATTCATTTACCAAGTACAAACGGAGCAGAAAGGAAAGCAGATCGTTAGCAGAAACAAGGATACAAAACTGGATTCCAGCAGCCTTCACAGAAGGGATATTCAGTGTTCACAACTGCACCAGTGGCAGGCGGAGATGCACGGAGACCTGCACTCGCACCTGAAGTGGAAGCTCTCCTTTCGTTGATTAGTTTAGCTAGAGACATGATTTAGGGGAAAAAAAAAAAAACACCAAAAAACCACAAAAACCAAAACCCCAACAACAACAAAAAACCCAAAACATTCCCAGAACTGTGACTTTCGACACTTCTTCTCTCATTTTCCCGAGCGTCAGGAATGAGGTAAGTTGGAATTAGTTACACAGAGGAGATTTTATGAAAACATACTGAGAGGTTGAAAATAGAATAATCACAAATACTGGAAAACACAAGAAGAAAGCAGGCAGGGAAATTAATAATAATAATGATAAAATAATAAAAAAAGAGAACCCCCAAGAGGATCATTGCATTCAACGGTCGATGTACAGTTTGTGGGTCAGCTCCACTTGGATACACCTCAGTTTCACACCCTTCACGTGATCCACTGCCACGGGGTCACGCTCCTGGTCTGAACCTCAATTCTCCAAAGCTCCCATCAGGATCTCAGCTAGATAGAAGGGACTGCTTGGACAAAACAACTTGCAGAACGAGTGCCACAACATGCAAGAGTGTATCGGCACCTCGTGGGCCACCTAAGAGATGTTAACCTCTACCCATACACCTTGCTCCCTTCACCTTGGCTACCACTGCACCCTCCAGACCAAGTTCTTTCTGCCAGGAACCCAGGGCAGCAGCTCTGCAGCTGGTGAAGGTGCATCAGGTTCAGACCAGCGTGGATTTGGGTCTTTACATTCAACAGGAGGAGAAGGAAATGGCATTAACCTCAAGGACCATTCCGACTTCCATCTCCATGTCCCCACAAATGCATAGATTACAACCCCTCAATTGTCCTCATACGAGTGGACAGAAGATTTATTACACTGAAATAACAATCACAACCCAACTCTGAGCTTGATTGTACATGGATATTTCCCTGGAAGGAATAGAGATATAGTAAATTATTAATGTCAGGGTCCCAGCTAGGCAAAACCTACGCTGAAGGGACTCCAAGGGACAGCACCAGGATTGCAAAATTGTGTTGCGAAACCTGATCAAAAGAAAGGAAAAATGGGAGTGTTTGGGGTTTAATCCAGCAAAGACCACACCAAGTCAGGCGACAAACTGAGACCAAGAAACTGAGCCAAGCACTTTGCATCTGCCACGGAGCACTGCAGTAGTTCTCCCACAAATTGTTTTTAGGTAAAGTTTTTACATACGATGACATTTTTGCCTTCAGTTTTTTAAACCATGCACTAATTTTACAGTGAAATATTTATCCAGTCCAACATCTCCACAGTAAACCACACATTTTAAAACATCAGAATATTAAAAAGATATGGTGAGGAATGCGAGTTCTCAGTGGTACATGTCAAAGAATAAATTAAAGGAGGAGGAAAAAAAAAAGTGTTTCTACTCAGGTTGAACTACAAAATGAAGTCTGAGCCTGGGAGAAGTTATCTTATTTCCTATAGTTCTAACAAATAAACGCCACAAGAAACAGTTCCTGTTTCCAGATTTGCTAGTGCTTGAATCCACATCACTTGTTACAGTACTGTGTATTTGCGAGCGATCCTCTCCAGTTTGAAAGTATTAAAAAATAAGCCCATGCTGGTACTACGGATGCAGAAGTAGTGATTGTTCAGGTGCAGAAATCAACCCTCTCCAGGTGTTCAACCTCACAGGCTTCTTAATATAAGAAATAAACCCCGAGGAGCCAGCTGGTGGGTGCAGACAAGAGAAGCGCCTTCACTGGAGGTGGCTTCAGCTCCATCATCTATTTGGGATGTGCAGTGCTGTAACCTCGGGGAAGTTTGGTGGCCCCATGAGCCCTTGGGGACTCTGGGCTCTCTCCGCACTGCCCTCAGGCTGCCTTGTACACTTTGCATTTGAAAGCTACTAAATTCCTGGTATGAGGAATTTAGCACCAAGACAGGGAAGGCATGCTCAGCATGGCTCCTCTGTTCCCACCAAAGAAACCTCCTCCTGGAGAGGGTGACAATGTGACGCCCGTCTGACACTTTAATAATGAACAACCTTCTTAATCAGCACCTTTTCAGTCAATGAAGCCTCTCCTCTGTGGCCCTGCTGTCCCTTGGGACCAGCAGCTGCCACAGGGAGGGCTGAGTGGTGCAGAACCTGGGTGGTTTTACCCCAAAGCAGCCTGGCAGAGGGGGGCTGCAGTTATGAAGCCCCAGTAATTAGCTACCTACCGCCTTAAAAGACAATATAAAGGATAATTTAACAATTATAAGAATCTCTACTGATATGGGGACGGGGACAATAAGAGCACTTAGAAGATGACAGGAGTCTTGCACTTCTTCAGGGTTCACTGTGTACAGGCGACGGGGATGAATGCTTCCTTTCAAACGATGAATACAGATCTGAGTGACTTACAATGATTTTCTGACAGGCTATAATCCTTTAAAGTTAGCAGCTTTGTTCAAACTAAAACAGCTAAGAACATACCCAGAGATAAAAGCTCTGAACTAGCGCTGACACGAAATAACAAGACCCCTTTGATCTTTCTTGATTGCAAATGGTTGGGGCACGTACTGCCCTGGCTCTGCAGGGGGTGACCCCAGGTCAATTATTTTAAGGAGGTAAAAAAAAAAAAAATAAAAAAAAAATAAAATCAAGGGGACGTATTTATCTGCTTACAGCATGTCAGCTAAAAGCATCAATGCCCTGGACCAAAGATCATCACACAAGATGCTGCAGTTGTGCTTCCAACAGAGTAACCAGATCACGGATGCACCAGCCAGAAAGGAATGTAATTGGCAACTGCAGCTACAAAACATGAGCCCAAGCCAGGGGAAACTGCAGGAAGGGACTGAGATGCAACAGGTACAGAATTACCCAGGGCCTATTTACAGGTCTGAAGACAGAGAAGGCCATCAGCTAAAAACTGGTGCCAGCTATGCTCTCCGGACAGCCAGGCAACCAGTGTGATGCTGTCCCAGCTCTTTATCAGGGGGTGTAGCTATAGGATGAAGGGTAATGGTTTTAAACTGAAGTAGGGGAGATGTAGATTAGCTATTAGGAAGAAATTCTTTCCTATGAGGGTGGTGAGGCACTGGAACAGGTTGCCCAGAGAAGCTGTGGCTGCCCCATCCTGAAGTGTTTAAGGCCAGGCTGGATGGGGCTTGGAGCAACCTGGTGTGGTGGGAAGTGTCCCTGCCCATGGCAGGGGGTTAGAACTCAGTGATACTTAAGGTCCCTTCCAACCCAAACCATTCTATGGTTCTAAAGAAAAACAGGTGAGATTATCGGAAGAAAAAAAAATGGAAAAAAAGAAAGTTGCTTGTGCACTGAAGTAAACACCAGTTCACCTGGTCTTTTGACTAAGGAGAGACGGACAGAGAGCGAAGTCCAGCTGGCAAAGGCATCCCACCGGACACGGTGGCAGCAGAGCAGCTCAGCCTCCCAGTTCTCCCAATCCAGCTCTCATTAAGTGTTTCTAATCTCTGATCTCTCAGTGTTCGACATGGCACTGCCACCCACCAGGGACAACCTCCCCTGGGACTGGAGCCGGACTTGGAATCGGGAGACACAGCTCATTGCAGGATGGAGGATGGTGTAAAGACCCAGTACGGCACCCACCACAGAAGGTCCAGAGCCAGGAGCAGCAGTGTTTTGCCCAGGGACGGCTTTGCTGCATAATAAGATGCATAAAATAGCTTTGGAAATTGTCTTACAGAAATGGAAAGTGGGACTGGGCACGGCAAGTTTTACCTGTGCTGGGGAAGACACGTCCTGCATGACTGAGCTCAGGATTGTGGCTGGTCTAATGACAAAGTGGACCAGAGACAAGACTTCAACGGCTCTCCTTCCCCCTTGTGTTCACCCCATCTACACAGTGACACCAGCTCAGTCTGAGCATGGTTTCAGCTCTAGCCCAGTGGCCTTTTTCTTCTTTTAAATAGGGAGGAGAAAGATGGAGAGAAAGGTCTACCTATGTACTGGAACAGAATGCATGAGTGGAGGACCCAGAGCACGGGGCTAAGCTCAGCCCATGCTGGTTTTTGAGTTTCTGTCCCATCACATGCAGAGCTTTGCTTTCCTTCAGCTCTGGAGGGCAAAGGTTTGAGTTTAAAACCTTGATCCTCTCCTGGAGAAAAACCTTCATGCACAGTTGGAAAGAACTGACGTGCTGTGTATCGACAAAGGCCAGCAAGCTCCAGTGGTTTCCAGCACCTTTGGCTCCATCCAGACTTTGCCAAGACCCAGGCAGCACCAAGCTGGGTGTGAGGACTACTGATTGATCCAGCTGTGCTAGAAACAGGGGGTATATTCCTCTGGAGGGGAGAAGAGACTGAAATGCTGATTCTGATACAAGATTGTTGGTTCATTTCCATGTCAGAAGTGAAACACCTTGACTTGAGAAGTTTCGATGGCAGGACTGCCTGAGGCAGCACCAAGCAGCACTTCCCAACAGCTCCAGAAGTACATGATGTGCTCTGATGGTGTGTGAAGGGGTGATGGGGGGACTCTGGTGAGCCACCTAAAAGCCTCAGAAGCACACACAGCCCATGATGCCCGTGCAGCCACGGCACGACCACGGTACGTGCACAACCACGGTAGACAAAAGTAGCATCGACTGGGATTTCCTGTCCTAGGAAACGGCCTGCATCCTTTAGGTGCTCAGAACAGATCTTAAAGAAGCAACTCCTCAGAAGATAAACTTCTCATTCGCCATAATTTCCAAGTCTTTCTGCTCCTCTCCTTTGCTAGTGTCGATTTGCTTCAAGTTCTTCCACCAAAATCCTTAAGAAAGGCACGTTAGCTCGGTGGAGATCTTTCTTTTTGCTTTCCTTAGCAATAAAAAGCTTTCCAAAAGTCCTTTATCACTCATCAACTTGTCTCTAGAGAACCAGACTTTAAAACGTTAAGCAGTTTGCATCTTCTTAAGTCCAAACCTCCATGGGTACCATGGACTCCTTCGTTCCGACAGAGGGAAGCAAGTACTCTTCCTCCAGGAAACGAAAGGGGAATTGAACTAAAAACCCACGAATCTTCTTCAATTCTTCCGCTGCTTTCGCAGGATCATCGTTAGCTAATTTGGGCTTGTTGATGAAATCACGCAGCTGGGCTAAATTATTCACCTGGTCACTGGGAAGGCAGCGAAAAACCTGATCCAAACATAAAGGAGAAGCGGCACATCAGTGCAGGGGAAATACTGCAGTGCACAGTTCCTGAAAAAGACCAAAACATCTAATACAGGTTCCCCAGGATGGGAGTGACTCAATTAATAGCCTGGAGAACAGGGAAGGAAAAGGTACGTGCCTGTCTGTGATATGGTTATAGCGGGCAGAGCGGAAGCCCCAGGGCTTTTTCTGCTCACCACAAAAGCTCATTAGAAAACAGAAGTAAAATTTACTCCTACTCCAATTATGTTATGGCCAACTAGAAACAATAAGTACGCCATGGCCATTTACTGAAGCTACAGTTGATACAAATCAAAGGAGAAATCAGAACTATACCGATAGGACAAGGGGTAATGGTTTCAAACTGGAAGAGGGGAGATTTAGATTAGATATTAAGAAGAAATTCTTTGCTGTGAGGGTGGTGAGGCACTGGAACAGGTTGCCCAGAGAAGCTGTGGCCACCCCACCCCTGGAGGGGTTCAAGGCCAGGCTGGATGGGGCTTGGAGCAACCTGGTGTGGTGGCAGGTGTCCCTGCCCATGGCAGGGGGTTTGGAACTGGATGATCTTTAAGTTCCCTTCCAACCCAAACCATTTCATGATTCTTGGGTTGCCGTCACACCTTGAGGATGGACAAACTCCAGTTTCTTGTTCACTACTCTTGCAACCAACACTACTCATTCCTTCAAAGCATCTCTGAAGGCCCAACCTCCAGGAGCTGGACCTGTTGCCCTTGTCCCTGTGCTGCTTCTCTAGTTGGCATCTGGTGCTTCCACATGGGAAAGAGGGAAGGGAAGGGCAGGGAAGGGAAGCGTGTTCCTCACCTTGTCAAAGATGGTGGCATTGCGAGCTGCTGTGGAAATCCACACCTCCTTGAAGAATTTGTCACAGACAGGATCCTGGTGTTCTGGACTGAGATCAGAGCCGCCAAGGACCACCCTGAGAAGACAAAGGGATTGAAGCTCATGAAGGCGGAAGCACCAGGCGCTCCCCAGCTTGAGAAATGCCAGGAGAGGAAAAGGTTTTCCTTGGGACTTTCCAAACCCTATGTGCTCCCAGAGCCCTCCTGCTTCCATCCCCGGCAACAGTCTGTCAGCTGGGACACTGCCCTGTTTTATCACGTTTTATCTGTGCAATAACTGCCCAGATGGGAAACAGGGTGGGGAAAAGAAAAAAAAAAGGAAAAAGAAAAAGGTCTTAATGAAAAAACAGCCATGTTGTGGGCCAGATGGCTGCTCTGAGTGAGGAAACTTCCATTAGGAAGAGACAACATCACCCAAAATTGAGAGAGTGTGAAAACAGGATCTGGGGGCAAAATATCACTGTCTTGTTTATGAGCTTTCCCAGTGAAATCCTGTTGCAAAACGATTTTTAAGTCAAGCTGCTGAGCTGGGGGCAGGAGCAGCGTGGGAAAGGCTAATGCCAGTGAAACAGCAGCAAAACCCTGGGTTAAACAATGCTAAATGATGGTGCTGAATGATGCTAAACCTGAGCAAGCCCTGCCTGCATCCCCTACCTGAAGCACCGCAGCCGGAGGGACTGGGCAAACTTGCCAGCGCTGTACTTCTCCCCGTCCATCACGGAGGAGACAGTTTCGGTGTCCTGCACGATGATGGCCATCTCGCTGTCCCGCTTGCCCAGCATGCTGCGGTCGTTGATGTTGGCAGAGCCTGGCGAGGGGGAAAGGGAAGCATTGGCAATGCACCACCGCTGCATGGGACGCTCCATCACCACCCTTCATCACCAGCACCCACAGTCCTCTGCATCCCTCATCTCCACGGTGCTGTGGCTTCCCCAAACAGAGAGATTCCTTATGGAAACACAGACCCTGAGAGCTTTCTTAGCGTTTTATTTCTACACACTGCCTCTTTCTTGGGTGGACAAGGGATAACGCTGGCTCCCCATCACCTCACCAGCCAGCACAGATGCATGTGCTGTATAAAAAAATCTATCCTCAGGCTCAGAGGCACAGAAAATCGAAATGAAGAGCTGTCTCAGGCCCCCAGACCATCACAGTTGCAACAACCCTGTTCCTGCTGCAATATTAAAACCACCTCTGGGCTGCTCTGTGCGCTGGAGGTGGGATCTGACCCCTGAGAGGATAACAGAGGAGCAAGACTAACCATGGGTTATCTGAGACTACAGGCTCAACTGCTGCTTTGGAGGAGGGGAATTATTTCGAGTCTTGCAAAATCTGGCATTAAGTTATTCTTTGGCAAAGTTTTTGCTGCTGATACAACACACCGAAAAGGGTTTCTTTAAAGAAACAGGCTAAAATCTCTGCTTTTCTGCTGTGATACAGGACTCTGAGCCTGAGATCTTGCCTTTGTTTTGTGGTCTCCTAATAAATATGGTAAAAGAAAGAGATGAAATGGTATCTATTACTTGTTATAACATATTGCCCCATTCTTAGGAAATGGAGCTGATAAATGACACATGTTGTCCAAACCTTCCAAATTTTACGGCACATTCTGTTCCTTAAGGAACAGATGACAAGTCTCACAAGTCTTCCTGCTCGAGCACAGTTTGATACAAGACAGATGGACAATATTCCCTGCACTGGGATTCTCTTCACTGTTACACAGAGATTTAAAGCCATTTTAGAAAAACAAATTAAACGACAGCTCTCCAAATACTTTCCCTCCCTCCTACCTACCCCTCCTGATGAATTTATGAGGTTGTTGTTGGGTTGGTTGTTTTTGTGGGTTTTGTTTTTCTAAACAGCAAAATATTTCATGAGGGACAAAAAAATCACAACATAGAAAAGCAAACAGCACCACAGCCTACACTGGGGCAGAGATGCTGTGAGATTCATCCAGGTATAATTAAGTGCTCCAAACCCCTCCGCTCACCGATTATAACTGTGTTATCATCAGCGATAAGGAGTTTGCTGTGGACATAGATGAGCTCTGTGACAAGTTTTCCTTCCAACTCTGCATGTGTTCGAAGTCCACAGAACGATATGTAGTTTATCCACTTATCTCCAACTGAAAATCACAAAAGAACAAATGCAGTGGGATGAGGGGAGGTGGAAGAGAGAAGAAAGAGAAAAGACCCTCTTGATATCAAGACCCGGAGGAATAACAGCTCACTTATGACTTTTTTAAAAAAGCTAATAAATGAAGAGATAATGGAAATATGTTTCTTTAAAAATAGACTTTTAAAGCTGGCTGTGGGCTCTCTGATCCGCTGCCTGCTGGGATACTTCCACTTTGGTGAGAAACGACCCCAATCCCCCTTGAGCAGCATGCAAGTGCTCGCAATTGATCCGAACATCTTAAAATAACTGGACTGGACGACTGTTCTTCTGCAGATCCTGCAAGAAAGGAGGCTGGAAGCAGGTGTTTTGTCCTCGCACAGAATGGAAAATATGCCCTCACGCACTTGTCTGCAGCTCAGATTTACACACAGAGACCCGGAACGGATCAGGCATTATGTACGCCCCTAGTACTTGCGATCTGTGGGTTTTCACGGTGCTCCGATTGCCGGCGGAGCAAATCCAAGCAGGCATCCTCATGGCAAGGAAGCAACTTAGAAACAGCCTTCTGCTGAGGCAGGTTTTTCCTCTGACAGTGCCAGAAACAAGCCTCGGGTGGGATTCAGAGGAGGGGAGGGCAGAGGGTTCGTGGCTCCCAGAAGCGTGACCCTGCTCAGGACTTCTTCCAAACAACACGATCCTCGGCAGCTGCAATCATGCTGTGCTTCTCCCTGGGGTCCTCCCCTCCTCCAGATTGGGGCTGCATCCAAGCCCCCGGTCTGACACCCAGCCACGGCTCTGTGACCTGATAGATCTCACCGTGGGATGATGATGAGGAGGAGGTTGCTCACCAGCTCCACCAACCCGTAGGAGACGCCTGAACCCCTCAGCCACGACAAGCCCACGTTAATAAGAAACAAAAAAAATATGATTTATGCATTATGTATCCACCCAACGGCAGCAACCCAAGATGAAGCAACATAGAGGAGAGGAATAAAGCTCTTACCTTCTCCCTTCAGCTGGCCCAAGATTGAGTTTTCTCCTCGGCACATGGTCCTGGAAAGAAGGTAGGCAGCCGTCAGCACCACCGCGACTCGAGGCAACAGCATATGTTTGAAGCAGAACCAGGCAAGATAAATGGCAAACACAGATGCCTCTCAAATACCCCGTGCAAGCAGAAGAAACACGGTGCTTCCAGAGCACACATTTTTCCCAAACGACTGTTGATGCAGCAAGGACTGCTCATTTCCTAAAGGAGCTTGTACCACTCCATGCAGGATTGGGTTTTGAATGTCTCCAGAGACAGAGACTCCACCACCTCTCTGGGCAGCCTGTTCCAGGGCTTTGCCACTCTCCAATAAAGTTCCTCCTCATGTTTATATGGAACTTTCTATGTTCAAGTTTGCACCTGCTACCTCCTGTCCTCTCACTGGGCACCAATTTCCTTCTACTTGTGTCTCCTGCCTGGGTCGTCTTTCTTGAGGTGCAGTAGGACCCTTGCAGACAAGGGAGATTTCACTCTGGAATCTCCACAGACCAACTCTGCTCAGGCAGTTCTCCAGTAAAACCACCTTGTCTTGAGCCATTTTGCCTTCCTCTGCGCCCCAATCCCAATGCAGGGCTACTGGGCACTGCTGTGTCTCAGTCCTTCCCATGAGACGTGCTGTGTCCACGTTCCCACCCCCCAAAAATACCTGTAGTTGAAGTGCATTATGGCCTGCAGCGCGTTCCCCCCACCGGTGGAAATGTCTCCTTCAAACCCAGGCAGCAGTGGGATCACCACGTATACTCGGAAACGCTTGTTTTCCCTGAAACGATAGTTTGGGGGGATGTCAGCCTGGAAAAGTTAAAGCTTCGTACAAGGTGAGCTCTTTCAAGGGTTCACTTTCCCTGTGCTGACCAACTTGGTTTCCATCTGAAGTTACAAAAAAAAAGGTTAAGGGATTAAAGCGTGAAGCATACTCCCATTTTTCAAGTCTTAATCCCCTGTCACGAGTACTTCGGTGAGTGCTCAGACCCTCAGGGGGAGAAGGAATTATCTGCCCTCACAGACAACAAAAGCAGCTAAAGGAAAAGAAACACATTTTTCTTCACTGAAGTGCAAGGACACTTTAATTATTTTATAAATGGTGTGTGCCACTGTAAAAATTCTTCTGAGCATCTCAGTAGCCTGGTCACACCTGCACTGGTGCAGACTGGTGAGTACCACAGCAAAGATTACAGAGCCACCACAAGTAGAAAAATCAAAATCTAACCTGACATTTCCTCTACATCCAGTTTTTCAGGAGTCACAGACATTGCTGAAGGTGGGAAAAGCCCAGGGCACAAGCCAGCATTTCACTGATGGTCACAACGCACAAAAACTCAATTCCAGAGCTCCCCCAAACTAAAATGTACCCAAACAGTGATCTTATCCAGAACAAAAGCTACTCTCATGACCCTACCTGGGGTTTTTCTCAAAGAAAACCCACCTTTGGGCTTTCTTTGCTGACAAGAGTCAGGTGCATCTGCTCTGCCAGGGGTTTCCAGGCACCCCCCAAGTGCTGGCAATCCCCTGCCTTGCACCCCGGAGGAGGATGCTCCATTGAAGGCTGCTGCCACTAGATGGCAAACACAGTTTAATCAGGAAAAAACACATTTCAGGAGCAGCCTGAAGATGAGCCAGTTTTTTGTCAAAAGTATTCCTTCCTCGAGCAAGTCGTGCTTTTGGATTTAAGGGCAAAGAAACCATGAGGAAATGGGGTCTCATCTGAGCTGGGAGGGAGACAGTGAGGACCTGTCTTTCTTTAATTTCAACCACTGCTTCCTTAAAGCTGTGCTGCAACACAGTAAACTGGCTTTAGTCTGAGAGCAGACCTTGGAAACAGCAAATGAGGTCTTACCTGTACACAACAAGAGACTGTGAAATAAAAGCCTGTTTGTATCATGAAAAAGATCTACCAACAAAAGCATTCCTCAAAAAGAAGCTTGTTTGTCTAAGTGCAGTGTTTATTAAACTCATTAAAGAGCCAGCCACCCATAAAAGGAAAAAAAAAAGGAGGAAACCAAATAATGAATGTTATTAATTACATCAGTAGAAAATATTTAGTCTAGAAGAGCAAGAAGTGTGCAAGCTTAACTAAAGAACTTAATCTGCAATTAAACATCCTTGTGTCACCTGCACTGTTTTCCCTGGTCAGTTTTGAACATGAGCACTTTATACGAACCTTTAAATCTTTGGTAACTCTGGAAGGTGCAGAATTTGAATCTTACATTGTCAGGAATCTCCAGCATTAAGGTGGCATAATATTGGCATAAAACTGGAATAATACAGAAGCGAATCATGCATTGCATTTGTGCCACTGCCTTTTGTACTAGACTTTTTGACATCTGGACACCATGACACCCTTTATATTACCTTTACGTAAGAGGAAAAAAATCTTTGTAGGTTACCTGCAGAATTTGCTGCTGCCTCAGCAGCATTGCTAGAAGCAAAGGGCCAAGGGCAAATGGCCAACGCCCAAGGGCAGGAAATCCAGAGTGGCTTTTCAAGGGGACATCAACCTCTGCAGAGATGCTGCTCTGGCTGCCCACCAGATACAAACACCAGCAACTCTGTTCCCAGCTGCTTGCCTGTACCTTACCCCTGCTGGGGGCTGTTGTGTTCAGGCAGACAGCCCATGCCACAACATGTGGTTGTATCAGAGCACTCAAGTTGTATCACACTGCAATTTTCCTGTGCTTCCCACCTTGGCACCACCCCTCAAGTTACCCGGGGTGAGAAAATAACACCCCAGCCTTTCATCCTTAGCTCACGTCAATTATTTGGGCTGTGCATTGCAGCTCACAGATTACAAGCAGCTCCACCCTGCTATTCTGCCCTGTTGGTTAAGGGCACGGCAGATAACACCCATGCTCTCCCGGTTTGAATAGTGCTCCTCCATCCACAGAGCCTCTGAACAAAGCCTGGCTCATGGTAACTCCTGTTCCTTGCAGGTACTGCCCATACCCCAGTGTTTGTCTGTTTCTGGGCATCACTCAAGTGGGAATTTCCAGGCTTAGAGTGCCCAAGAGAGAAATTTTTGTAGCTCTGGGGAGACCACCTCTGGCAAAGCAGCCCCTGTGTAGCTGTGGACAACTACAATGTAGAGAAAAAAAAATACTCATTGCAGAAAACTTCTCCATGCATGGCAAAAAACCCCACAAGAAACAGAAGGAAGAAGTTTAGAAAGTTTTCTGTGTATCAGCTCAGCAAGACCAGGATACAGTTTTAGGCTACGACATATACCTATCTTAAAGACACACCAGGCAAGCAACCTTAAGCAAGGCTGTCCAAGATCAAAAGTGAAGAAGACAAGCCACTACCTGCGATTTTAATGTTAACAAAGGGTTAGGCATGCTAAAGTAAAAGGAGTGTCTAAAACATGGCTGGGTTTGATCCATCCTGGAACAGAGATGGTCCCCTTGCAATGGCTGGAGGTTGTAAACACCCTCCAGCACTTACCAGCAAAACTTGTTCAAGCAATAGCTGAACCCTGCAGTCAGATCCTTGAAATGTGTTTGCTTCCCCTATTTGAAGCCAGTCCTCTCTATAGATAATCTAAATAAGCCACAAATCCCAGTTCAACCTCCTTGCCCATTAACCTGCCCTACCACACAGTTGGTTATGGTGCAAAGGTGTCACTGAACAGGAGCATAAAGGACTTGCTTTTAAATGAGTTCCACAGTTAAAAATATATTTCCATCAGGTCAAGTCCAGAACACAAAAAACACACAGAAGAACCTCCCTACTGCAAACGCAAGCAGATCTTTGACCACACCAGTTCTGCATCGGAAAAGCTGTTGTAAAGTTGTGTCCGTTAAGGTATTATTTTCCACCCCAGCACATAAATGCCACCGGAAGGCTTTCATTGCCTTGTAAAGAGGAGGTTACCTGTGAGCTTTCAGAATCCTCTGAGCAATTGCATCGCCGACCTTGTTCCAGACAACTTTGTCATCAGCACAGCTAATAAAAAACTGGTTCTGCAGGAAAAGCAAGCAAAGCTCCTGTTAGACACTGCCAGCAAGGAACAAAATAAATATTTGCATGCTTTATTTCAGACCAAGTGCAACTAAAGATAGCTGTGCTTCTGTGCCACTTGAGTTCATGCTTTTATTCTTCTTCTTCTTATTATGTGTCTGTGCTTGTTTAGGGAATAAATCAGTCCTTATTAATCACACTCCTTAGAAAGTCTGCATAAAGAAAACCCTACCAAGAGGTTTAAAAAAAAAAAGAATAAAAGGGGAGAAGAAGTGTCTCTCTTCAGCCAGCTCTGAGAGTCCCTCTGACACAGGAGACTCCTGCAGCTCGAGGCTGTACAGATGCCAGCCCATCTTTGGGAGTGGGAGGCTCAGGCAGACATCAAAGCCATGGAGGGGCCAGGAAAACTATTGCACAGGCTATAAAAGTTGCTGAAAATTTTGCAGAGAGGCTTATAAAGGAGAGGTCTGCTTTTTTCTCACCCTGTGGTTTCCCATCTTTGATACATAGCCCTCAGCCTGGCCCAAAGAACATTGAAGTCAATGGGAACAGTCCCAAAAATTCAAAGCAGGTGCTGTATTAATATCCATCTGTATCTAAATTCATCGAAAGAACTAAGACTGAACCTCAAGAAGTAGAATTACCCTCCTGGGCCACGAGCCATGGCCAGAGCATCACAGCCCTCCTGCTTTCCCTCATTGCCACTCACTTCGATGTAGATGTAGTGCTTGCTGTTCTCTATCACGTTGACGTAGGCAGTGTGGATGGACTCCTCGTGGTATTTAATGCCAGCCGACCAGTCAGCAGCAGAACGGATCACCTGGAAAGCAAGAGATCGACCCCTTCAGCTCTCTCCCACCTCTCTCAGGAGGGCACAGAATCCCAATGGAATTATTTCAGAGATGATGCTCTTCCCCAGCACTGTTGGCCTGTCGAGATTTCACTAAAGAAGGTAACACGTACAACATTCACCATTACCATTTACCAACATGAGTCTTGGTTTGTATCAGGAGTAGCGTGGCCAGCAGGAGTAGAGAATGGTGCTTCTGTACTGGGCACTGGAGAGGTCTCACCTCCAGTGCTGTGTTCAGTTCTGGGGCCCTCACTACAAGAAGGACACTTAGGGGCTGGAGCGTGTCCAGAGGAGAGCCACCAAGCTGGTGAGGGGTCTAGAGAAGAAGTCCTATGAGGAGAGGCTGAGGGAACTGGGCATGTTTAGTCTGGAGAAGAGGAGGCTGAGGGGAGACCCCACTGTCCTCTACGGCTCCCTGAAAGGGGGTTGTAGAGAGGTGGGTGTTGGCCTCTTCTCCCGAGGGAATAACGACAGGACCAGAGGAAATGGTCTGAAGTTGCAGCTGGGGAGGCTTAGATTAGATATTAGGAAGAATTCCTTCACTGAAAGAGTGATCAGGCACCATGTGGATGTGGCATCTACCCTGTGGGAACAAGGCTGCAGCTGCAGCACTCAAAGACAAATAACACCCCCAGAAGTTTCCTACACAGGCCTTCTCTCATCCCTGATGCTTCATCTCACACTCCTGGACACCTCACTGTTCCTGTCAAAGCATTTGAAGTGAGCCGGTTTAAATCCAAACTATTTTACCAGGAAGAAAAGGCCATGTAAGCCCCTACCAAGCAGAGCTGGTGTCTCCATCCTCCTTCTCTCCTCGCCCTCCAGCCTCTCAATAGCAGCTCTTGTCGTGTATTGTCATCTCTTTTAACTTCTTTATCCAATGCAATAGCAATAAATTTGATGTTTGCTGTGGGCTAGGGCATAAATCCCCAACAATGCAAGCTCTCACGCAGACTTCAAAGAGACAGAGGCGTTAGCCTTTGCCAGAGCATTAAATTTTCATTGTATTTACATCAGGAACTGGATATTGCCTCACCACGTCACATCTTTTGCAGCGCTGGCTTTGGCTGATAACTGCAAACTCTGGAAGGGAAGCAGAGAGACGGAAAAAACCCAGCGCTGCCTTTGGCTTATTCAGCTCTTGCAAAACCAACGTGCAATCGCACCGTTACTGCGAGCAAAGCCCCAAAAACCTCAAACCAAGAGGGTGAGAGACCACGTCTGAGCTGAGAGGCTCCTCCCTCCCAGCCTGTACCTCTGCATCAGTTCCCACACAGGCTGTGTTCACCCTCCCTGCCCAAGGGAAAAGCCCTCATCAGTGCCATCCCCACCCTCCCAAAAATGCTCTCCTCCTTTCCTCTGAGAAAGGAGAGCAAAACCAGATGGTACAAGGAGGTCAGAAGCTGTTGCTGACAAGCCAGGGGCTTGGGCTTGCAGATCCTTTGTGTTTGCCCTTCCTCTGATCTGCCCACAAATTGAAGACAGATTTGCAAACTAGCTCAGAAACAAGAGAACCAGCAGCCACCAGGCTTTCTTCAATCTCCCCACAGCCAGCTGCTGGATGATTTTACCTTGGGGCAGTAACTTCTGCCTATAAAGTCCCTACAAAACATAAAAATGTGGGTTTGGCTGGTGACCAGCAAAGGATTCAATACCGAGAAGAAAGAACAGCATTGCTCTAGCCCTCCTGGACAAAAAGGTTGGTGAAGGATTTTAGAGTATTATTTTAGGGTGCTTATTTCTGCACCGGATTGTACCACTGAAAGGAAATGTGAGCACCTGCAGCCCTCTGATCTGAAAAAAATATATTGGACAGGCAAGAGACTGATGTTCCAGAGGTTGCAGGAAAGGAGAAGCCACGCAGGGATACCTGGAGCAGCATAGGGTTCAGATCCAGGCTGCAGATGTGCTACCCTTTCTCCACCTCTGAAACCTGCATCAAGAGTAGAACCCAAGCTGCTCCCCAACCCACAGTGGGGACTTCAGGGATGCTCAGGGCACTTGCCTCACCCTGGGATGTAGGGAAACCAGGCCAGCATGAGCATTATGGAGACAGCCAAAAATTACATTGTGTGCACTCAAAACCACGGCTTGCAGTTTGAGGAGATGATCCCAAGACGGTCACCCAGGTGCAAGCAGCCTGGGGCCAAGGGACCTATGCCCGGGCAGGCTGCACCAGGCTGGGCAGAGGAGTCACCTTCACTGCTTCCATCATGCTTGGGTGCTGCAAACCCACCTCCTCAACAGCCTTCCCTCACAGTGGGGACAGGACAATGTGTTTTCAGCCTAACAGCATATAGTATTATTTCTATCTGGCTATACACCAGGCTGGAGTACCCTGGCAGGTCTCTAAAAGCCACAATTTTGTCATAAATAAGAAACGAGCAAGGTGGTTTCAAGTGAATAATTTACAAGACAAACTTGTTCTCTTTTCGCCGTTTCTGGCATCGCTGAGAAAGAACCCCTCATATCCTGGAAACACAGCAGTTATTTGCCATGCCCCAGCATCGCTGTGACGAGTTTTTAAACCAGTTCCCCCATCACTCAGCACCAGTGTATGTGGCGTTCTTCATCCTCCTCTCCCATGGACTGGTGCCCTGAGGCAGCAGCTCTGCAGGGTGGACTGAAGGAAAGTTGGACCTAGAGTCTGCTCAGTTTAGCTTCTCCTTTGGGAGCTGCTTCCAGTCCTAGAACCAGCAGAACTTAACTTTTTGCTCCAACAAACCCCATGATTTAGAAGCTGGGGCTTATTTTACAGTTGGAGCACGCTCAGGGGACACAAATCCACTCACTTCCATGAGAAGAAAGTTTTCCAAAAAGCTGGTGTCACGGACACAACCGGGGAGGCATTTACAGCTGGAGGGAAGCGTGACGATGCCTGATGTGAGACTATTTCTCAACAAGCTGCAAGCATTTTTTTTGAGCCTGATGTAAAAAGCCCGAGATCCATGACACAAGATCCCTCACACCACGTGGGGAGGAGCAGACAATGTCCTGGCAACCCATAAACCCCCTCCAAAAAATGCATCTTCTTTCACTAAGCTTCCCCAAGTGCTGCTGTCATCTGGGTGGACCACTCCTTACGAAGAGCAGAGGCAGGCATTTTTCCTGCTTTTGGTCTAACTGCTCTTATTTCATACATCTTCCATCCGCAGAGAGAGACACAATTGTTTTGCCACTTCAGCATAACTATTTTGACTTTTTTTACTCTTCAACAAGTCCATGTTTCTGCCGGGGAACGGCAGTATTCAATATACGCACTCGATATAGCTAACTGGGTTTTTAAATATAGGTATCTTGGCAATTTTGACTGCAAGGATGATTGTCACAAACGAGACTGTGGGCTGACTGTGCGGAACTGCAGAGGACCCACAGGGCTGAGTGGCTGCATAATAAAATGAAGATGAAATTCCACGCAGAAAGCAACAGCCCTGAGACTCTACTTAATGCTGGGCTCCAGCTGACCACTGAGATAGGCGCTGCTAGCCTGGCAGACTGCTCTAAAGATCTGAGATTGATATTAAGTTGGTAACCTCAACCCACCAGGCCATCCCAAAACATAAAAACCTCATGTTAGGTATTAGAAGAAGAGCAGCAGAAAAAAATATCACACAGCTACACTAAGTCATGATGTTCTCACAACCTGAGTGCTGCGTACAGCTTGGTCCTCCTACCTCAAAGGCAGAGCTATAAATTAATGCATCTCTACTGAAAGACCTGCACTATTTTACTGTAACTGAGGATCTTACCACCTATGCCATGAATTTAATTAAATAAGATTTTTTTCATCTTATAATTTCAAGTTCTGCAGAGGGTTGTGTCCGTCAGGCATCAACACTTCCCGCTGGAAAGATGCAAAACAAGCTCTGCTATGAGAACGTGAGCAGAATATCGACACCCACCTGGACTGTGGCATGAACAGCCTCGGGCACCTGATACTTCAACTCGTTAGCAGTTTGCTGAGATTTTGGCAACAGGAACGGGTAGGACAGGGATCGGTATTTGGGCTTCATAATCTGCCCAGGGGAAAAAAAAAAGATTAAAAAAAAAAATCCTTGAAGAGGTTGCAAGATAGGACAACAATGTTAAAAAAAACCAAACTCCACATAGATGAGGCAGGGACTGTATTTACTCCCTTGCCCCCAGCAGTGATGCCCACACCACACCTTGGTGAAGTTCCAGCGTTGGATGAAGTGTCGAGCCACGTCCCGCGCCGCTTTGCCGTGCACCACGGAGGAGATGTCGTGCCAGGGCATCCTTGGGGTGGTGTATCTGTCAATGAAGTCTACGGGAAAACACAAAGGACATGAATATGGAGAAGCACAGCATCCCTCTCCTCAAACTGAAGTTTCTGGGACATGGCACTGAGGGCTGTGTGGATGAATTATCCAAGTCCATGGTCCGTAACCACATAATTGGCCCCAGAATCTCTCAAAGGGAGTTTTGCTGCTTCTTCCTAGCAGCCAAACCAAAACAGTCTCATTACCTCTGGCTCAGAAGCAGGAAAAAAAATGTTTTGAGACTGCAAAGATGGGGAAGAGGGTTTGGGGTGATGTAATGACTTCCAGGGTGCAGAGGCACTTACCAGCAAAAGGTTTGTCAAGCTGAACCCAGTCTTTAAAGACAAAGTTGCAGTAGTCTTTTCCGTGCCAGAACCTGGTTTCCCCAAGCAGCTCCCCAACACCCGTCTTCAAGCTGCGGATGGATCCTTTATCTGTCACAGGCAAAGAAGATAAAAACACATGCTCCAAAGTCATGGTTGTCCATGGCATAACGCTGGTGACACTCACTGCCATGGAAAAGCATTGGTGGCACTTGCCTGTCCCCCTTGGCTGAAGCTGTTTTCTCCCTAGTCTTCCTTTCTGGTGCTTTCAAAAGATGCAGATTAGTATTTTTGTCTTCCCTAATTTAGTATTTGTTATACAACCAGGACAGGTTATATAGAGGAGTCTGGTATGGAAACAAAAAGCAGATGCTGAATTCTCTCTACATTGGTCTAAAAAATAAAATAAATAAAATAAACACCCTATAATTCTTTGTCTTTCCACAGTCCTATGGCAACTAAACATTGCCACGTTGTGATGCACTCCCAGCTGCGACTGACCTTGGTAGATATACATACAGGAACACCACATTTATCATCTACTTAGTATATTTTACAATACTAGTAAAATAATTCCGAATTCTCTGCTAGAGAATTCTCTGTATTATCTTGCCTCCAGAGCAGGGTGTATCTCCTCCAACAAAAGCCAGTCTTTATTAACTAGAACAAGATGATCAAAAAGCTCATGTTCCCTCATTAAGCACCGCGGGGTTGGTTTGTCTGATTTTGTGTTTCTGAATAATGATGACATCTGATTTTGTTTTTCCAAACTACAATGTCATCTTTTGATACAATTTTACATATCGAACAAATGGACCCCAAATTCTAAATTGATGGTGATTTAAAATGGCCTAAAGTACTGTAGACAGGGAATATTCCCTCCTAACAGGATCACTGCTCTACAGCATGTATTTTCAGTGCAGAGTGAACTCTTTTTCCTCTCTTCTAAGAGAGCCAAAGACTTTGGCCAGATCATAAACATTTAACTAGCGTTACTTCCTGACCCTGAGAGCAGCCTTCATCCACTGCACCAAACACCAGTGTGATAATTACACAGCAACACGCCAGCAGCAGAAGCCTTCTCCTAACCCAACCACATCACCAGGTAACCATGAAAACCCTTTCATGCACAAAAAAACCCCCCTTTTCAACAGTCAACAACATACACATCAGCAAAATACACATGAGCAGCAGCCCAACAAGATCGGTTTAGATGAAGCAAGCCCTGCTGTAACCCCACCCAGCTGAGCAGAGCCATGCCATGCCATGCCAAAAATGCCATGCAGCAGGTATGGACCACAGCTGCCTTGGGAAGCTTGAGCCTCTAGTGAGAGTCCAGGTGGAGCTGGGAAATCGCTGACTCTGCATACTGGAATGGGAATGGGTGGCACACAGGACACGTCGTCTGGCCAAAACACACTTCATGTACCAAGCTTTGATGGCTGTATATGGACCCACAAATGAGCATGAGGTGACAACAGGGAAGGACTGTGCTTCATTTCCAAGAAGCAAATGCATCTCTTCCTTGTTACCTGCCACTACTTTGTAACTAGTATTTTATAATTGGCAATTAATGCCTTAGAGGAAGACATTAGCAAGAGGAAGCTCTTGAAGAACTGCTCCTCACCCTGTACCAGAACTCAAAGGCATCTCAGTGAAGTACCATACTTAAACAGGTCCCTCCACCACCAGTCGAGAGATCAGAAGAGCTCAGTCTTCATAACCACCCAACTCCTTTCTCCATGGAGTATGCTTTCACTGACTTTAAAAAGGGTCAAAAAGGGAGGCTTCCCTAAGTCTTCTTCCAAACACAGGTCTTGCAGCAGCCACTTTGCTGTTTCTTCTCTCCGCTTGCATCTGTCTTCTGGGATTAGGCTTATTCTAAAATATTCAGTGCAGAAGCTCCCAACCCCGGTCACAAGCCCCTTCCTTTACAGGAAGAGAACTTCTGAAATAATTGTATATTAGGAACAGCTTCTTCCTCCACTGTTCCCTGCTGTTGTTATTGCAAATTTCTTTGGATTTTTCACTGCAGTTTTTGTTGGGTTTTTTTGGTTTGGTTTTTTAATTCATGTGTCATTTCTGAAACTCCTGGAGAAGGCCCTTCTGTCAGGATGTCCTCAGAGGGGTGCTAAGGATGCTGGGAGAACAACAAGCAGCAAAGTCTGATCCTGGCACCCACCCTAACTCTCACTGTTGTTATAATGGAAAAACACGGGCAGCTAAAGCCTGAAGGGGTCTGCACCTCTGCCTTCCTCCACTTACCCTCCTGAGGCTCAGCGAGTCCCTGTTTGGACTCAGTGTGGTGATGGAACATTTTCAGATGGGGCTTTAAACTCTGGATTATATTCGGTTGACTTCTAGTGGGGTTACAGTAACCTGCAGAAAATCAAGATGCTCTATTTATGGCAAAAAAAAAAAGCACATCCACTTCTGCTACACTGGTGCCTGGTCCGGTCTGAAGATACCTTCCACGACAGGAGCTCAAGAGAGAAGTCAGTTTACTGAAACTACAAGTGACCAACAGGCAAAGGAGCAAATTAAAGACCCGGATGGTTTTAATCTACACAGACATATTGAAGGAGCAAAGCCATGGCTGCGTCCTGAGCTGATGGCAATCAAGGCAAATGATGCTCCATCAAGGTGTCCTCCAGCCAGAGGCAGGAGGAAGTTCTGCAGGGAGTGATGGAAACTCAAGTAAGTTCCCACCGTGAGCAATACACAGCTTTAGGAGCTGAGGACTTCAGGAAGGACTCCAAGCTGATCTGTGGAATTTTAGCTCTGAAGCCATTTCTAATGAATTAAAAGCTGCATTCAAGTATTCAGCTGCTGAATGGCCTCCCCTCTCTACTAAGTGGGTAAATTGGGAATATTTCCACTTAAGTGAACTGATTTAAACCCAGGTAACATTAGCCTGTGCGAGGGGACAATCACATTCAGAAACTGTTTTGCCTGCTGTAATAAATACAAGTTGAAAGACAGAATATTTGATTCTCTCTTGCAGAACAAAAAGTTTCCAGCACTATAAACATCAAGTACCACATATGCTCTAGCACGTCATCCGACGGCTCACGACAATTGCTAAATTAACTAAATGCAAAATCCACTTCAAATTTTCCTTGTGTACTTCGCAGTGACTCCAATTTACATATTGACTACACACAGATATTATTCCGCTGAGAATATTATTCTCATCGACTTTCCTTCCTCACAAAAGGACACATTGCCCTAGAAATTCTGTGAATCTGCACGTACACCCNACGCTTTATATATGTTGTTTAGCCGAAAAACATTACTTACTTGATTCACTGTCGATGCTGCTGACGCTGTCAGCGTGGTGCATGCTGTGCTTATGGAGATGCTTGTAAATACTGAACCTTGAAAACTTTTTGGGTTTTCCCACTCCTTTCATTTTTGATGTGTCTGGGGCATCGTCTGCATTTCTCTGGAACGAGTGGCTTTCTGGGGACAGAGTTTGCGTCTGCAGGGGAACACGTTCAGACGACTCTGCTACGGACTTAAGAGACACAAGATGTTTGTTGCTGCAGGTGATGTACAGATGGGTTTCCCTTTAATTACAGGTGATTATGCTTATCAATGCCCAGAAACAACCATGAGCAAAACTTTGCTTCATGACAAAACACGCTTTGGTGGGAACTACCAAGGCTTTTGAGGGAGAGTCTGTACCAAGGAGGCACTTGACAGAAAAATCCATTAATGCTAGCAGTACATTCTCCTGCTCCATAAGTTTACTCTGGGTTATTACTCCCCTTGAAACTCTCCTCAGTTTAGGTCTCTCTAAATTTTTTAGAGCTCTCTGGATGGATACAGAACCAGGTTAGCAGAGAGCTCAGCAAGCAAGGGCCTGATTATCCAGAAGTTCAGAGCACTCTGAGTGCCTACTGTGCATTTCTAGCTAACTTTTATTAGGAACATAATCTCCAAATTGTGACTGCTGCTCCAAGCTCCACAAGAAACCCTGCTATCTATGTCCATGCCCTAGCAAGGGCTGGTCAAGATCTAGCCCTAAAGAGCCCTTCAATGCTCACATGCTGCCTCCTTCCCATGACTATTCCTCTTCAAACCTCCTAAACCCAGCCCCGTGCTTAGAAGTGGGCACAGCTTGGTCATCTCCACCACCAACCCGACATGCAGATGCTGGAAGGTGGCCACCAGCTGGAGCAAGCTCACTTACTGCCAGGTTGGTCGTCGACACCGACTTCACAGCTGCCATTCGCTTCACACTGCCCACGTCGGTCAGGCGATGCTCATCATCATCCCACCTGCCATAGGCCAAGTCGATGCCACCCACAAATGCCACTGACTGGTCAACGATGACAAGCTTCTCGTGGTGGGCCCAGAGGTACACAGAGGAGGACACGTGGTCCGGGTGTCTCATCACCTGGGGAGAGAACCAGCACTTAAGCTCAGCCTCATTGTCCAGTTTCCACCTCCAGCCAGAGAGATTCCCAGCATTTTCATTTTGGCTGCTCGGGCTGATGGGGAAAACATTGGAATTTTCAGAAGATGCCTCCCCACAGAAGCTCCGTGACTCCTCCTGAGTTGGGTTCATCCTTACTGGCAGGGAGGTGTTCCCCCACAACATGGGTGTTCCCGAGCAGCAACGGTTACTGATGTCGAGGCAGGTCACGCTTACAACAACAGTGTTCAAAAGAGGACTAGAGTCAAGGAAACTGTTTCAACAAATAAAATCCTGCTTTCAGTAGAGCTCTAATAGCTGAGCTTTCAAACACAGAGCCTGCTCGAAAAGAAAACAACATATTGGTGATCTGACTCACTTCTTTGGTTGTTGTCACTACATACGTGAAACGAGAAGTCGGCTGTTTTTTTTTCCCACATTTCAAATCAGCAAGTTGTCTGACATTTGTTTATGAGATTCTTTTTGACGTGTGTTTATGGCAAAGTAATTTCTATATCTAAGCAAACAGTATGCTGGTTTATTTTTTTAATTTTAGAGGAAAGCCATTACACTAGCTTCCTGGGGAAAAACCTAAATTCCACATGGCTGCTCCCAAAACCAGTTACAAAGATAGGACATATTTTCCAGTTTTGCTGCAAAGTTGATGGTGAATGGATGCTTCCCTTCACTGTGCCAACTAATCGAGTAACAACAAATCTATTATTTTAGCAGTTTGTTAGTCACCTTAATGAATAACATACATCTTCTTGCTCATTAAAATATATATCGTCTCTAATTTCAAGAGACTGGATTTGGCTTTATCTGCTGGTTCATATGCCACAACCTATTTTCTGCTTGGTGGCAGAGCAGCAGCATGACAACACAGGACAGCCCAACGCTGTTCCTTTACATTCCTTTACGTTCATTTATTTCACAGGAACATTAAACAGCCAGTGTTGACTCACGTCATCTATATGTAAACAGAAATGCTGAAATGTGACAACATTCTCAAATTGCAATCTTCCATTTGAGGTAACCCTATTAACTTGTCACATGAAATATGTTTCTTGTGAATTGGATGAATGGTTGCTTTGGCAAGTCGAAACGAAGCAATTTTATCTTCATTTATAACCTAAAGAAATGAAGCTGCCAGATGTGGCAATCACTGTATGGGTGATTCTCATATTCTCAGGCTCTTTCCACTGCAATGGTGGGAATTGCTGTTTTTTTCCAGTTCCCACCCAAATTACACTGAGGGTCAGCACTTGCTGTCAAGAACAAATGAATGCGAATGTCCTTCATCACTGCCCCATGCACAATTACCTTAATATTGGGATGGAGGCGCATGAGCGTCCGCTTGCTGTATTCACTGTTGATCCCCAGGGCAAGCTCCACTTCTTTGTACAGCATAACAAAAATTCTCACTCCTTGTTGCTGTCAGAAGGAAAGGATATAGAAAGGGGTGGGTAGGAACAAAGGAAACCAGGAGACACATCGGTGGTAAGAGCCAGTGACCGAAAAAAACCAACGTCCTTTCATGGAATCATTTAGTAGTTTAGTTGTAGCAAAAAACTGTGCAATGCATTTAAGTAGGGAAAACCAGATGAGAAGGCTACTGTGAGTTAACATGACCCTCTCGATACTGAGTGACTTTTTGCTAATGACTTCCTGATGTTCTTGGCAGACTGAGGAGACCTCTCACATCTTCAGTTCAAAAAGTTGCAGCACAGAGACACAACACGTGGCAACGACATACAGGATCTGCACAAGACAGCAATGTACAAACCACCTACAAAGAGCCACCATGGAGTGCTTAGTCTTTCCTGTACCTCTACATTATGTATGCCACAAGGAGAACACCAGACAACAACTGCTCTTTGACCCCACAAGGTCCCGGGGCAGTCATAATGCAAAGCTGAGGTAACTCAAACCTGAGGACTTAAAGGAGAAACCAGAAGGTTTGTCCTTCTGCCTCTGAGCTCCTCAAAACACTGGGAGTAGCAAATCAAAGCACATAGTTTTCCAGGGCTGTCTGAAATGAGGGCTGGCCAAGTTTAACTCTCATCCCTACTAAAATAAATGGGACAAACACCCCAGTCCCAGCACAACCCTGGTACTGGGAGGGTGCATGGAGTTCTCTGCAGGGTGAAGGCTGCAGCTGGAGCTCACTTACTGCTTTCCTCTTGAGGATGCAGTCCAGCCGCCAGCGATTGCCTTCCACAACCGGACGCTTCATGAAGATTTCTGGGCTCAGCCTAAGGAAATAAAAGGGGTGGGGAGAAAAAACCACAGCATCAGTAGTCTGCAAATAAAACACTGGCCTAAATAATCAACTTGGGAAGCAAAGAAATCAAAGTTCATATAAAATGGATGAAGGCTCACGTCCCAGAATGATGCACTCTCCAACGTCATGCTCTTTTATCTTTTAATAACAGAGTGTTACAGAGGGTAGGGGATGTGTCCAGCACATTCATCTCAGTATTCAACAACCCACGAGACCAAGTTTAACAGTGATGTTAAACGAGGAAACCTGAACTCCATCTATGCAAGAAAGATGCAACGAAAGGAAATCCCAAAGCAGATTTGAAAGAGATGTGTAGACATAAAAAAAATAAATAAGAGCGGCATTTCAGTTCTCCTGGTACTGAGCAGCCTAGATTTGTGCTGAATTTTAACTTGCTGCTTAAAGGCAAAGCAATGCGATCTCTCAACAGGACATTTTATTGATTCATAGCTTTAAGGATTACAAGAAATAACTAAGCAATCTCATCTAACCCCTGCAAAGGAAGGTGACAGAATTTCATGCCTGTATTTTTCTGCAGGGCATGGGAACTCATGCTCAATTAAAGCTGATTGACACATCCTAAAAACACGCTTCGGACAACAGCATTTTTATCTGAAGCTCGGAATTTAAGATAAGTTTTGCAATTCCAAGATACATTAACAATTATCTGAACACAATGTTTAGAGACAAGAGGTCTGATATGGGGTGTTCTTGCACTGCTACCCAGTGTTCCACGTGGGAATCCAGGAGCATTTGGTTTATCTGTGGTCATGTTCAGAAACAGGTTTACCCCAGTAAATGCTGACATCACGTTTAGTTTTCTCATAATTACCACCTAAGAATTAATCCTCCCAGTTCCTATGGGCAGTGGATTAGGAGCAAGAGGTTTATTTTACAGATGGAGAAAGAGGAGCACAGAGATGTGCTCCTCCAAGGTTAAATAGGACATCTGAGCTGTGGCTTGGGAGCCTGCCCTACCATCCCATGCCCAAGGTCCAGGCTGGTTCAGCTAGGTTAATCCCCACAAAGGCAAGACACAGGCAGCCACGACCAACATCCAGCCAAGAAACTCTGCCCTGAGTCTGTGCCAGCACCTTCTTTCTGCCTCAAGCAGGAACCAGAGCACTGGGTAAACACATTAAATCACTTGTTAGTAAATGGGCAGAGCCAGATTCTTCGGCAACCACACGGCTCGGGGAAGGAATGACAAAACTCCCCTTCCATTGTCTGGCCCATTGAAGAGCAGAGCAAAAATCACACTCCTCCAAGATGCTCTCATTGCTGGCAAAGACCATGAGGAACAGCTGAAACGCGGCTCCCATACACTTCACATGGGAAGTGCACCTTTAGAGGTGTTTGAGTGTCCCTGTTCCCTTCCATACTGGAATACCTTCCTGCCCCCTGGGTTTGCAGCAATTTTACACTCTTCAAGCCATAGCATTTGCAATTCAGGAGGTGCCCTCGTGCAAGTTAAGGCCTCTCCTTGGAAGGAGACAACCAGGCTGCTGCTTTCAAGCATGCGCTTTTGCTGCCAACCCTCCCTGAAAAGGCCTTTGAATCCAACCCAAGGAGATGTTTGGGTGTGCTGCCAAACCATCTGGCCACAGGGCTAGCTGCCATACTGCAGGGCCTCCGAACAGTGCCCCATTGTCGGGAACGTCCCGGGAGAGAGGGCTGGTCAACACCCAAATATGCGAGTACGAACCACCAGTCTGTGATGAAGATTTCCTCCTTAGCAGCTTCCATGGCATTCGCAACATCCTCAAAGTACGACTTGGCGTTTACATACCTGTGGAAAGCAAACACAGCACAGAGATCACGGTTTCCTCCCTGTTCGTTAAACAAAGTTCAGAGCTGAAGACTGACGAGGGTTTCTGCGCTAATGCCATTCACTTTCTCCTCTCAGAAGCAAATGCACACCAATTCTCAAGAATTAGGACAACACGCAGAGAGCATGTCACGCTGCTATTAGTAGCTTAATAACCTCTTATTGTGTGGCTTCATTAAGCGCCAGGTGGTATTTCTGCCAACCACACGCATTTATTCCTGCGCTTTGCTCGATGTGTGAGCTACTTTTGGCTCTCAGGGAAGGAAGGATGGTGGACTGGTGTTTGCTTTGATTTACGGAAACTATTTGGGCAGCGGCTGCTGCAAGGCAGAAGCTGCCATGAGAGCACTGCAAGGGTTTTGCTTCCAGCCAGAATCGATTTTTCGTGGTGCTTCTGGGAATGGCCTGGTGCAATCAGGTTACAGTATGGATGGGAAGATCTCCACATGGCTGCTGTGTGCATAAAACCCAGTCTACCTTAGACTATATCCAGTTTGCATTTGCTGATTCTCTTTCATTTCATTTACTTCTCAACCAGGTGAGTGTCATTTGCACCTGAGCACATCCAGGGTGCCTTACAGAAGAAGAATCAGCCTTGCAAACGTGGTGGGCAGGATGGATCTTGCATTTCAGAGCACAAAGAACGTGACCAGACCACTGGTTGCAGAGGAGCATGGGCAGGACAGGCTGCAGCAGAGCTGTTCTGGGAGGGAGATATTGAAAAGGGAGTAGCCAGAAGTAGACATTTTCACTTGTGTTACTGTGAGCCAAAAACCTAGACCCTTAAGAAACAGCGTCTCCAGAGTCAGAAACCAGGAAAAAACTGGAGCCAGGAATATTTTAGTGACAGAGCAGTTCTGGTTTTAAGCCATGGGCATCCTGCCACTTCTATGTGCTTCAAAATAACATTTTTATCATTACAATAATAAATACCCAACGTGTTCAAATTCAAACAAAAATGTGATGTTTCAAAACGATACAAAGCTGTAACAGGACCACAGCAGTCCTGTCACTCATTATTCTCTTCCCAGTGAAGAAAGCCTCCTTTTTTGACCCTAACTTCTCTAATTATCGTCAGTCCCTACAGCTACCAAATGCTACCAGCTCTGTCCATCAGACCTGGGGCTAATGCAGGTAACTAACAGCCCCCAGGGCACTGTGATACGGTTACATCCCTGCCGTGGTCCTCACCACTTGGCCAGCGTGTTCTCCTGCACAGCTGCGTAGGAGCCGAAGCGATGCTCCGTGAGGAAGTCCTTGCCGTGCTTCCGAATGAACTCGTCGATGCCCTGCCTCCACCACTGGGCATGTCTGTAGCTGTTACACTTCAAAATCAGCGACCTGTAAAACAGATGGTGCATGGGCGTGGGAGGCTGGAGCCATGTATGCTTAATAGCAGCCTTCCAGTACCTAAAGAGAGCTCCAGGAGAGCTGGAGAGGGACTCTTGGTCAGGGAGTGGAGTGACAGGACAAGGTGGAACGATTTTAAATTGGAAGAGGGGAGATTTAGATGAGATATCAGGAAGAAGTTCTTTACTGTGAGGGTGGTGAGACACTGGAACAGGTTGCCCAGAGAAGCTGTGCCTGCCCCATCCCTGGAGGGGTTCAAGGCCAGGTTAGATGGGTCTTTGAGCAACCTGGTCTGGTGGGACGTGTCCCTGCCCAGGGCAGGGGGATTGGAACTGGATGATCTTTAAGGTTCCTTCCAACCCAAACCATTCTATGATTCTAATTGGGCCCCTCCTTGCCTTTATCAGTCCCATTTTAAGAAGCAAGGAATAGCAAGGGTCTTTGCTGTGCTGTTCCACTTGCAGAAGAATAAACCATCCCTGAACTCATCCCAGTGATTACTGCAGTATTGCTCTGCCAAGTATAAAAAATAAGAATACCACAGATTTAAATTAATAACATCAGCTTAACTTGGAGGAGAGCTGGACCTAGCTTATGCCATATTTTTTAAAAGATTAATTTATACTGCACGCTACTATAAAAATACGATGCACCTCTTTACTCCAGGTAGCACCTCTGTTGGGCAGTACTCCAGTTGGGATGCAGAGGGACAAATCCCTGCTTGCAGCATGGAGGATCAGAGCACCAAATAAATTACTGCAAGCAACTGCTGCAAAAACAGACTCTGAAACTCGACGTGCACCTTGCCCCCAGGCCCAAGCAACAACTGCAAGGGTGGACGAACAGCAGCTGAGGCTCCAAATGCCTCATTAACGCATTAAGACATTGGAAATAATCAGCCTTACACAGGCCAAACCCCCAGCACGTATAAAGGTCTCAGCAGCCACCCAGTAACCCTCCCCCCTCCCAGAGCAGGGCATCGATTCTTCCTTAAAAAAGCAAAAACAAGGAAATAACAGAGATGCAAATAAAGACCATATATTTCTTACCTAGAGAGATTGTCGATCTGCAACCCGTATTTAGTTTCAGTTTCTTTCCGGCCAATTTTAATGTTGAATTCTTTATCCACCAGCAGGACAAAGGCAATGGCCCCCGAATCCGGCTTCATGTACATCAGGAAAGAGTCCTTCACCACCAGCCACCTGCACAGGCATAGCAACAGGGTAACTTGTATTTCACCCATGCTGGTCCTCAAAGCATGAGCCATAAAAAAAAAAATAAGCAAGCAAGCTAATAAAACAGAAAAGTGTTTCCTTCAAAACAAGCACAAATCATTTCTCAGCGAAATGAAAGCATTCAACTGAAAAGTAAAATTTCTTTTTAGAGGTATGGCCCAGGGTACAGTTTTCTTGAGCAGCAAAGCGCCTATTTTATGTACTTGGGTGATAAGTTTGAATTCAATATAAGACTTTTGGCATCATTTGTGTAACTCTTTTTTACAGAAGGCTTTGAAAGTATAGGTTTTCTGATCTAACAAAACCAATGGGAACCTTCTTGCCCACAAACTTCCTAAACAAGTGCCCCAGCACCAGGCAAGGTGCAACAAGAATTCTTCCACCCCAGGTTTTTATTCAGCTTGTATGCTATACTCAGAGGCAACAAGGGAGTTACCTGACATTTCTAAGATCAATTATGATGTTAGGATCACTTTCACTCCTATCAAAATATATGAACAAGGCACTTTGGAAATCTTCTATTGCCAAGCAACAGACATCCTGTTAGCAACATGATGAGAGATGACCGGCAGGTTTTACATAAATACCGTAGCCTGAAGGCAACTCTGGGAAAAAACACATTTTTTTACTGTGAATGGCATTTCTAATTTTTTCTCCCCCTGCAGCGTAGCTGGGGTAACCGGCCCCCTCTGTCCCACACAGGTCTCCACCACCAGATCTTCGCCTCATTCTTCTGCACATTCAGAAACACACAAAGCAACAGAAAATACCTCAAAAAATCTGTTCGTTCCTGTATCTTTAGTAACAGCCTCAGCTTCAGATCTACTTCCAGATCTCACAATATTTTCTTTTATTTCAGGGCCCTGGAAGAGTTATCCCAGCACCACCTCTCATTTGGCGCCAAAATCCCTCCCCCCATCATTTGGCTCATAATTTTGCACCCAAACATCACCAAGAAGTAGATTTCCAAGTGTTCCTCTTTGTGGTTTTCCCAGGTAATTCTCCGTGCCCGAGAAGTCCTGCTCGTGCCCATTCACATCATCACCCCACTGTCCTCCTCCATGTCCCTTTTCACAGCCCCTAAGGCCTTAACACACCTTATCTACTACAATAAATGAAATTAATTTGGGATATAAAATCCCAACACCTATGGCAAAGCCATCGTGGGCAAAGGATGGCTGCAGCCTGCCCCATGCTCAGGAAGAGTTTTGCCCCCAGCTTGACATGTCCTGAAATCCTTCACTTAAATAACCCCCTCTGGGAAATAATACTGTTAACTGCTTATTTATTGATGCACACACTGTCAGTCCCAGCAGGGATTGGGTACCCTCTGGTGTTACTCTGCACACAATCCCACACAAACACTTCTTCCATCCCCTTTTTAGGTTCTAAAGCAAAATCAAGATCCATCAGAGCCAAATGTTTTACTGTCCCCACTAAAGCTTGAGTTCTGCATAACACAGGGAAGAGTTAACGTAGGGGCACTGAGAGGAAAAGGCATTTTTTTTCCCCATAAAAAGAAAAAAAAAGAATTGGAGACAATTTAATGATTTGACCTGGAATAAGAGTCACATCTTCCTCTCCTTCTGCACTCATTATAGAGATCTTCTGTACAATTACAATAAGAGATTTTGGAAAGACTATGAAGAAACAGAATCTTTTCTTGACAAGAAAGCAGAAATACTTTGCTGGAAAACAGAATTTTTTTAAGACAAACTATTGGTGATGCTAAAATCCGAAGAGGGATAACGTTTGGGGAAGCTCTTGTAGACCAAGAAATTGTTGTTAGAAGGCAGATATGTGCTATTTGGATTTTCAAAAGGAAAGATTTGCCCGGGAAGGGCAGGATCCAGGAAATCCCCCTTGCATTTTTTGGATGTCAGCTGATAACACACATACTTTTCCGTAGCACACACCTCCCCATGCTGCAGCCCCAGGATACACTGAGATCTAACACCGGAGGTAAAGGGATGGGGACAGTAAGTGACATCAGTCTGCAGCGGTGTCATGGGTTGAGAGGCCCAGGACTAACTTTTCTTGTGATGCTGGGAAAATTGCACTTTTAGAAGACTCTAGTGTCTGAATTCATGAAAACATTTACTTTATGGCCAGCCAGGCTCTGGGAGATCCAAGGTCTCTGCGTTTTCAAGCCTTGCCAGGTGCAGGGATAAGGAAGAGCAAGGCCTGGGTGTTTGACCCAAGCTGGCCAACAGGGTTATTTCACACCATGAACATCACATTCAATATAAATTAGAAAAGTTTGCTGTGTAGGGGGCTCTCCTTTGACGGTGGGGATCCAGACAGCTCCTTGCCCCTGTGCCGGACCCCTGAGGCCTCCCTTTTCCCCCAAAGCCGTTGCACTCGCAGTGCCCGCCATTTGCTGTCCCTGCTGGAAGGGCACAGCTTCTGCTGAAAGAATTGGCTGAGTATAATTCTTGTAAATCATATATCAGTGTCAGGATTAATACTGGTTCTTTAGTATTCTTGTTAGTTATTTAATCTTATTCTATTAAATCTATTTACATTTCAACCCTCCTGTTTCTTTGCGTTCCTCGATTCCCCTTTCCTGGGTGGAGAGGGGTCATCAGGTGATAGAATAATTGTCTGCACGACAATAAATGGTTCTGGGTTTTCTCAAACCATAACAAGAGGGAAGGGTCACAGGAACAGGGTGGCTTGTAACAACTCCCGTGAGAACACCAGCATTTAAACATGTGCAGTAATAAGGAAGAGGCAACCTATTAAATTCCAAGGTTAATTGCACCAGAGCTCCTTACTGCTGCGGGTTACATCTGATGTAACCCAGGTCCAAAGCAGCCAATTGATAGATTTGCTTTTTGTAAATTGAGGAAGGGAAGCTCAGAAAATCGAGTTGAAATCTGGCTGGGACAGTGTCACCAGCCGTGTCCCCTTCCTGGAGGCTCCCCGTTCCCAGGCATTCTCACAGCAGGGAAATCTGGGCACCAGCCAGGGGATTATTGCCATTTCTGTTAGCTTGGGGCTGTAGGAAATCCCAGTTTTCCTCTGGAGCAACACATCCCTTCTGTGAACCCCAAAACAGAAGAAAACAACAGCACCGTTCTCCACACAGGAGGGTGAGGGGGAAATAGCCTATGGATCCTCTTAACCTGAAGATCTGAGCCTTTTGTAAAAAAATAGCAATCTCCCCCAAAAAGTCTGAAAGGAAGAAAAAAAGAAACAACAAAAAAAAACAAGTGAGGATTTTTGCATTTTTGTCTGAGGAGGACACATTCCAGCAGTACCTTTTGGACCATCGGTAGCACATCCTTCCTTGGCCGCAGCAGTTCAGGCCGGGTATGCGGTGGCCCCCAGAGCGCTTCATGATCAACCCTTCTCTGCAAGGACAGAAAGATGGTGAGAATGGGTGGCGTGGCTCACCTGGAGGTGCAGAGGGGCCTCTGGGGTGGGGGACCCTTGCTGGACACCCCACAGACGGCTGCTGCCACCTCCATCCAGTCATGCTCAAGCAGCCTCCGCGCCACTGCCCTGAAAGCTGGAAAAAGGCAAAAACATACCACCATCCCCCCAGAAGAGAATCATGCAGATTTAGGAAATGCAGGACCCTGTTTTATAGCACAAGCAGGAGAACAAGTGGGTAAACAGGTTGTGGGGAGGGGAGGGGAGGGAAGGGGAGAAAATTCATGAGCTGCAGCCCACATCTCACAGAGCAGCCCACTCTCAAGACTGTTTCCCAAAATTCTAGTGTCTCTGTCTCAACATTAATACATTCTTTCACCCAGATGGTAAAATACTCTCCACTCAGTTATTGGTGAGAAGGTAAAAACCATCAATTTGAACAATATTTATTTATAAAGCCATACTCTTGGTGAACCACCACAACTCGCAAAGACACAGCTTACAACTCACATGCCCTTCGGTCCCAGGTCGTGGATGAATGACAGCTGGCTCACTCCAATGAACTCCATCTGGGGAAAGAATAAAAGATTCCCCCATCTTTCATATTCTGAAATCCACAAAATACTTCACGTCATTGAAGCAACATGTCATAAACACAGAATCTACAGCAGATCCTGAGCAGAAGTTACCTGTCATTGCTTAAGCATTGTCAAGAAGACCAAGAAAGTAGTTTGGTTGAGCTTTTTGTGTGTTTCTTAATTTGTTTATTTTAAGTGTGGTTTGAAGAACCCATTTCAGGCAGCCAGGATAATTAAGTGTCATAGGGACTCATCGGTATCCTCCCTATCACTGGCTGAAATGAGGACTCAAATTTGGGGGCCTTTGTTTACTTGGCTGGCTGCCTTAACCCTCTCCTTCCTCCAGTGACTCTCACAGAAGAGCTTGGAGAAGGAACAAACACACATCCCCACAGCTGGGAGCACTCTATTCCCTTTGAGACCCCCAGCCCATGGACACACACCACTTGAGGGTTCAGCCCCTCAGCCCACGAGCATCCTCCAAGACCATTGCAAGCAGGTCACTCCTACTCAATGCTGCACACGCGCTTGCCCCATCTTGACCTTGGGAGTTGAAAATCCACAGAAAATCCACACTGGGGCAGTAGGTGAGTGAGACCAGGTATGACCTCTATGACTTCTGCTGGCCTGCAGGAGGGTCAGCCCTGATGGAGCCCCGTGCCGCATCGCCATACTACCAAGTTCACCAAAAAAATCTCAAATTCAAGCAAGCTGCCTTCTTGCAGCTTCAGCAGAGATTGCAGAGGAATGTAACAAGAGGCAAAGCCGGTGAGAAAGCACAGCCACGATTACGTTCACCTCTAAAATTAGGACACTGGGCGATTTTGACTGAGCAGGCTTTTCTTGGCACAGCAGAACATTCCTGACAGTCTGCTGGTTATTGAGCCCTGGGCCCTATCAGCAGGGAGAAATGTCTGCTTCAGGTATCCCATGCAGGACAGGTCTTGGGCAGGAGCAGCTCTGTGAAGGAGCTACCTTGCATGGTGGGGACTTGCCTGCTCTCAGGCACTTTTCACTTATTACTGCATAAAATTGTCTAAGGTTCTCAGGGCAGGAGCCCTTTGGTCAGCAGCAAGCTGGTGGGAACTCTCTAACCACGTGTTTTGGCAACAAAGCCTGCTGGGACTGTAGCCCAGGACTCAACCCATGCTCCCAACCACAGGTGGCACACGAGACAGCCTCAGGGCCAGTTTCAGAGCTTCAGGCCATGCCTACCCATGCCCCACAAGACCTCAGGTGCTGGCACCCAAGGAAGGGCTCTCCTCCAAGGTGGCCACGATCACCCACTCTTTGGCAAACCAACCTCATCGGTAAAATCTGATTCTGCACAGGAATTACACAGGTGGACCCATAAGTCTCGGAGATATTTTCAAACACTAAGTGTAACAAAGAAGTAGCAGTAAATTTGGGGCAAAAGTCTACCTTGCAGCTATGGTGAGGTTGACTCAGGCTCCCTTCCCAACACCCTCATTTTTGCCCCACAGAAGCAGCAGGAGGACAGAAGATCCTCCTCCTCTTCACACTCTGCTGTTCTTTCCCAAACTCCTTCTCTGTGACCTTACTGGTGTGAGAACAAAGGAACTCTTGTTCTCCTCTGAGTGGCTCAAGGACATAAAGTAACCTCTATTCAGTAGAGGCAAATGTCACACCCTCATTTTGGGGTGATTTAGCCCATTTTCAGAATATTCCATGCATTTACTACCAATCTTGCTATCACCTCTCTCACTACACTCTCAGGAAAAGCACCAGGTGTGACATACAAACATCTCAGCTGCTTCTGCAGTGACACTTGGGGCAGAATGGCAAGTACCTGAAAACCCAGTGTATCCCACAAGCTCTTATCAGAGGTCCCAAGAGAAGTCTTGGGCGAGTTCTTTTCCCTGGATCCCATTTTCATTTCTTCAGAAAACGGCTGGCATTCCCCATCAGGCAAAGCAGAAATCCAAAAATCTCTCTCACAGAGGGCACACAAGAGAAAAAAAACCCACACTCTCATGTCAAATCCCTCAGAAAACGTTGGTTGCAACCAGACAGCTGGCAATGATTTGAGAAGCGCCACACACAGAGAAATAATTGTCCTCAAAGAAGCAGAAAGAGAAGAACAGGAGGAAAAATTACTTGCAGAAACAGAACTGCTACTAGGTAAAAATGCAAGGTTGTCTGGCAGTGCAACAACCTGCTCTTCAGCCACGGAGGCTTTGAAACGGCACCGATGGTGATAGATGCCCATTCCACACGTTGATCAATTAGGAGTGTCGCTTTGTAAAAACAAAAAAAAAAACCAAAACAAACCAAAAAATTAGGAGGAATCTCCTCAGTGTAGTGGAAAATATCTGATCGAATTATGATTTATTATAATTGCTGCATCAGCTATTTTTACCATGATAGTGCCTTTCATCCGAGGTGCTCATCATTCAACAGGAGGAGAACCGAGAGGGGAAGGCAGAGCAGTGAGATGCTCTCATCCCCTTCACATCTGAATTCCTGCGCTGCCCAGCTGCCTCCCCAGGGAGCTGGCATCCTGCTCCGGTTTCAGAGCCATCCTCAGCAGAATATTTTAAGTATGAGACACCAGCCTAGAGAATGCAGTTTCAATGACATTGTTGTAGCAATAAAAAGAAAAAAAATAATATGTATACATATATATACACACACAAAAGCAGATGGGAGTGACCAGCTGCAGAAAGACAAGCTACGGAAGGTAGAGAACCAGCTGCAAGGTGCAGGAGCCACGGTTTTAAATGACCCTGTTTCTGCCAGCAATGTCAAGCACGTGTGATTTATGTAAGCAAAAATTTCACAGAGCATCTGCATTTCAGAAAGGATTCAGCAGCCCCATGCTGTGTTTTCATTCCAACGCTTGTTTTTTTTCAATTTAGTGGGTTAAAAAACCCCAAAACACCACCCATAGAGTTGATTAGCAGCTGTGGCTAGCAATGAAATGAAATTATAGAATCAGAGAATGGTTAGAATTGGAAGGGACCCTAAAGATCATCAAGTTCTAACCCCACCGCCGTGAAATTATACCACTCTTCAGAATAATATTGTTCAGCAAAAGATGCCAGCTATTTCTTAAACAAAAAATTTGGCTTACACTAAACCCAAATGTGAAAAAAAATATATTAAAGATGCTAAAGTTGAAGTGCAATAACTAACAATACTGAAGGGTTGGGTGGGGACCTTTGCATTGATCTGCAAGTCCAAGTGCCCTATCAGAGGCAAACCAGATGCTCTCACATATCTGAGTTCTTCTGACATTTTACTGCTTTCACTTAAGGTGAGGCTTTTACATTCCCTTACTAGAGCTCATGCAAAACGTTACAGGCACATGAACTCTGGTCAACCAAACCTTACTTTTTATTTTGCTCAGGCAGCTTTCAACTATTTCAGCTCATATGAAAAAAAAAAAAAAAATTATGCAAAGTCCCAGTTAATAATATTTTTATATGGAATACAGTCAAGCCCACAAGTCAAGATCATCATGTTTCCTGATGGTCAGGGCCTATGTTACCCCAATTTTCAATTCTCAGAAAAAAGCATGGATATTTAACACTGACATTCCTACAATACTCATTTTAATGGTAATTGTCTTGAAGCATTTCAGCCCAGAATTTCAGTAAAAAAGTTTTGCAAAGTATTAGAAGATGTGAGACTTCCTCATAACTCACATAGCTAAAAGGAAAAAAACAATAATTATGAAAGGCTATGAAGTCTGGGGTCTGATCACAAAATCCAGTGCGTCTACTGACCCATGTCTGGATTCTGCACAAAATACTCTACTATAATGAAAGCTGAGAAACTAAGGGGAATGTGAGAAGGCTGTAAATTTTATCAGAGCTACCCAGCTAAAGCAAGGGACACTTGGTATATCTCCAAATGATGATGCTTTGGGAAGTTCTATTTCCACAGCCTGCAGTAGTGTCACCGAGAAAGGCCAGAGGATGAACAACCTCCACATCACCAGGTAGTCACCATGGACCTGATCCTCAACCCACCAGAGACTTCAGGTCTGCAAACCTTCCACAAGCTCAACTTGCAGGCTCAACTCTCCCAGCACATGGCACATCCTCAGGAGTGTGTCTGAAGTGCTGAACCCCCCACTGACAAATTAACCACAAACACAAAATAAACTAAGTAAAAAGAGGAAGCTAATTAAATTGTGCAGCCCAGATGGAAAAACACCTCTGAGAAGATGCAATTGACCCAAGCAAGCTCTTCACAAGGACAGATGGTTACACATCAGGTAGGTCACACTTTGCCACTGTAACTCCGTGTCTGACTTTACAAAGAAATTAGGATTTAAAAAAACACCTCCATGCACGGATTTGATGAGAGGAACACACAGGAGTCAAAACATGCTCCAAAATTAAGATAGTTACGGCATTTTTCAGCATCCAGGCAAAAGATATCTCAACCACAGGAAGAGCAAGGCCCTCATTTAGTTCCAAGGAGAACAAACACAGTTCCAAGGAAAATGCCAGAAACTTTCACTTTAGTCTCTGGCCTGAGAAGGGAGCAATTAGCAGCAATGTCCTCACCGACCGCTTCGCTGCGGCCAAATCCAGCAAGAGCCAACAACAAACTGAGGATTTATGTGCAAAGTGACATCTGGCTCTGGGGACAGAAGAGTGATTCAGTGCAGGAGGAGGGGACACCCCACAGCTGCCCAGGCAAGGCAGGAGCGCATGTCTCCTCGCCTCAGACATCCATCTCGAACCACAGCCTGGTCAAAAGATCAATCACCAGCGTATTCACATGAGCAGAAATTCTCCAAAATATTGAGGGGAAAAAAAAAAAAAGCAACACCCGCCTAAAAGTGACAAGATGCATCCATGCTGTAAGTCTCCCCCGCTTCGCATATGCTGCTCATCAAAATTGCCAAGTTATCCCCATTTTGCCTTTAGAACAAAAGAGGACTATTTCCCACACACAGACCAGCACAGCTCTTGACTGCAGTGGACCTAAGCTCCACACCCCGTCCACAAAAGAAGCACCTTAAGAGACGCAGTTCCTCTCAGCCCAGATCTGAAGACTTGTTGCAACCCAAAGGACGATGGCCAACCCAAAGGATGATGGCCAACACTAGAGGAGTGCTTTGTTCCTTGTAGTAACACGCAGGGTTCAACACACCAAGATCTCCAACAACAGCGTGCACACACTGCTTTTGGGCACAATACCCAGCTACGAGCTGCCCAACACAACAGAAATCCAGCAAAGTGCAGAATTCCTACCAAAGAACAACAACAAAAGCTGAAGACCTGGCTGCTACAAACACCCTAAGTTTAGTCTGCATTTCTTGTTTGAAAACCAAGTGTTCCCAGTTACCAGCCCTTGCTCAGAAATATCGCTAAGCTCGGCAGCTACACCATTCATGCATCAGGTTCTGCTGGTAATACAAAAGATGAAATAACACTGTCATTATGCAGCCAAGAAAAGGGGAAATAAATTACCATCCCGGGGAGATGTTACAGCTGCGGCTCACAGGTGAGGACTACTGAAGAAACATTCAAGGATGGCTTTCAAAGGAAATATTTTTGCTTAAAATAGGTCTGAAGTTGGATTTGACATCTCCCCTTATTTCAAAAAGATCATCGACTTGGGGAAATAAGCAGATTGCTGTCACCCTTTGGAAGTGACAAAACACCCACAGAGGTGAACGGGTATCATTCATACAAACTCAAGGTCACCAAAGTCCAGTGAAATTGCACAGAACATGAAACGGAGACAAATTTGCACCCAGGACCACACACAAAGCCCAGGTTGAAGGGGTATGGTTTGGAGTCCAACGCTTTAAGTATCAAAAACTTCAACTTATCATCTTAAACACACCCTGGAATTAAACAGAATCCCACTCGATGGTACATGTACAGTCATCTTTCTGGACCAGACTACCCTGAAGAGGTCATTGCTGTGTTATAACGGTGATGTCCCAGAGTGAGCCACTCACTCTCTCTTTGCTTTCAATCCTATTACACCCATGTTGGAGAAGACAGCTAACCAAAAGGGCTGTAAAATGTTTCTTATATAAGCTGCACGCCTTCCAATAAATTCAATATTTTTATAGCAAATATTCTTTGGCATTTAAGCAAACGATTTCCTACTTACTGTTCCATGGTAGTTCCTGTACATCGGCATTTTTAGGATCTTTGTCAAGTAGTCTTCCAGTTGTTTCTACAATTAGAACATTGAAACCTTAGATAAGATGCAGGAATTTTCAAGGAAAAAAAAACCCACAATTCAACTGTCTGGCATAAGAAAGCAATCAAGAAATCAGCCACATTTCAGTTTGAATGGAGAAATACACACATTATGTGCTCACAGAAGATTATAGCTCAGAAGCAGGAAACAGTTTGATCACAGGTTGTTTATTGTTCACAGATCCGTGTTTGTACCTTCCACCAGATAACCTGTTCCTCAGCATTTTCACCTTAGAGGTCAACTTTCTTGATTCAGCTGAAATTTCAGAACAATTTTAAATACACCACCAGTCCCTGTTGTTTCTGACCCACACAAATTAACTTTGTGAGAAAACACAGCCTGGGACCCAACCTAGGGGGCCTGTTTAACCAAAACACCAATTTCATGGGGTGAGGAGCAGAGTGGTCACACTGCCCTGTCCCAAATCCACAGAGAGTGGCTTTGGAGCACTGCGTCTAGTTCTGGGTTCCCCACTTCAGGAAGGGCACAGAACTGCTGCAGAAGGTACAACAGAGGACCACCAAGATGATTAGAGGTCTGGAGCACCTCTCTTATGATGAAAGGTTGAGGGACTTGGGTCTTTTTAGTCTGGAGAAAAGAAGACTGAGGGGCAGTCTCTTTTCAGTGATGTCCAGTAACAGGATAAGAGGAAACAGGCACAAACTTGAACATAAGAAGTTCCATCTAAACATGAGGAGGGACTTCTTCACTTTGAGGGTGGCAGAGCCCTGGAACAGGCTGCCCAGAGAGGTGGTGGAGTCTCCGATCCTGAAGACATTCAAAACCCTCGTGGACAAGTCCCTGTGCAACCTGCTCTAGGAGGACCTGCTTTGTCAGGGGAGTTGAACTAGATGATCTCCAGAGGTCCCCTTCAACCCCATATCATTCTGTGATTCTGTGCGAGGGCAGTGGCCAGGCCACCAGTTGCTGGAGAGCCTGTCCTCTCTAGCCAGGAGGGGAGAAGAGAAGAAATCCTTACAGGAGAGATAATCTCTTCCCACCCCCATGATAACTGGGCAAAGAAGAGATTAAGCTGTTTGGGCATGGGAAACCAGGCAAAGTCCTGCAGGACACAAAACAAACCAAGAAGAAACAAATGCCATGGAGACCTTTGTCCTTCTCAGCGTTAGCATCAAGCACAGAGATACCAGGGGTGGGGGGCAAGACGGGATATACATCCCTATGGTGAAAGTTGTGGGATTCCCCTAAGTCAACCAAGGTGGGGGGATGAGAGGGATCTAAAAAACATTTGTCTCCCTCTTTTAAACCAACATCTCTCTCCTGAAAAACCCCATGCAGCAGCGAAGCCATGCACAGCAGGGAGGGTTATCTGCCCTGCACAGCCACAAGGCACAGCCATCTGGGACTAGAGGCTTCAGCAGCAGAAAGAACGATAAGCACAGGGTGAACAAACACAGGAGGTTGTGGTGGTGTTTGGTTTGTTGGTGTTTTTTTTTTTACAGACTCTTACTGGGTTTTGGTGGATTTATTTTTTTTCTAACAGCAAAGCCGCAATGAAGAGGTAGGAAGACATCCACCCTCTTCATGGAAGGGCCCATCTGTTAACATCTGATGAAGTTACATGGAACACGTGTGCCTCGGCTAAAATTACCCATTTCAGCATCAAGAGCCTGACTGTCATCTCCTCTTTCAGGGGAGGACAGGACTGAAATCTCTCAGGTTTTGATGGCCGTGGTGGCTGCCTCCATCACGCAACTTGACTCTGCAAACTGCTTCTTCTATCTTTAAATCGCAGCAGGTGGGAAGAGGGGACCCGCCACCCTGGCCTTCATGGTTTTCCTCAACTGCAGAGGAGAACCTCACCCATACAAACCCCAGGAAAAGCAGCATCCTCTTTGCCTGGAGGAGAATTTGGCGTTAAAGCTGGACTTGTCAAAGTCTAAGTTTGCCAAGCAAGAGATTTTAATGGTAATAAAATAAGGGCTTTGGTAGCGTGTGGCTTTGCAAGCAACCTGCCTGGCATCTCTGCATCTTAGAAGAGCCCCCCTAGAGCAAGCCAGGCACTTACCCTCCTGCTGGAGAAGTGTTCTTCCCGCACTGTGCTCTCTGCCGTGTGTGGCAGACTGGGCATCTGCCTCGGCTCCCCCCTTTTGATGGATTGTCTTCTCACCGTGTGGCTGAAAGGAAAAAAAACCAAACCAATGTCAAGTCTAAGTGGTGTGAGTGCGTTTGTGCCTCAATATGCAACCCTTTTTTTCTGCAAGGTTTTTATTTTTGACATCCAAATTCTTAAAAACTGAGAGAAACTGGGTGGGCAGGAAAGCAAAAAAAAAAAAAAAAAAAAAAAAAAAAAGGAAAAAATGTGGATTCATTTAAAAGAAGCCAGCGTGCTCCAACTGGCTCACAAACACAAACACAATCCAAAATTATCAAAGCTTGATTTTTGAGGGTCTCCTTGTACCCTTTCTAAAGGAAATGGAGCCTAAATCCCATTTTTAGGGCATTACTTTCCCCCAGCCCTTAACCCCTCATAATTTCACCCTTCCCTCTATCCCCATGGACGCTCTTGCTGACCCACACCATGTCTCTTCCCATGGCTCCCCTTTTGCTTCCAGCCACCCAAGCAGGGCCGACCACCCCATCCTGGAGACCCCCATGCCTCCCACATCCAGCCTGTGCCAGCAGAAAGCCACACAGCGCCAACCATTTCCATTAATTTTAGCATTATCATAACACTTCCCCAAGTTCAAGGCAAATTCTTCTCAAAAGCTGATGACTTGGGACCCAACATGCTTTCTGGGTCAGCAGAGAGATGCTTGCACCACTTAGTTTATGACTGCTAAATATGCGGAGATGATGTATTTTCATTAAAGCTGCTAAATATTTGTAGAGACTAAGTTCTTCTGCCCTCTCCTCCTTACAGCAAAGTGAATGGGATTAGTGAAGCCAAACCAAGATGTTATTAAAAGAGAAGATCACATCAACCCAAAGCCCACCGCGTTCGCAGGGCTGCACACTCACCTCCTGGTGGGGATAGGGATGCGGACGAAGGCTTTGTACCTCAGCAGCTCTCTGTGAAACTCCTGGAAGTGCTTGAATTTTCTTTTCACCTGCCAGGTGAACTCGCCATGGGTCAGCTCGATGGTGTAAACGTTGGGGCTTGGTACCTGCACAGGAGAGCACCACCATGAGAGCTGAAGCTTTGACAGAAGTCATTTTCCCGCAGCTGCTTATTTAAAAAGCCCTCATTCCATTTTACTTAAGGACCATTCCGTCTGACAATTTCTTGTTCTGCTTTATTAGGTTTTAGAAACAGACAAGAAACCTTCTCTCTTGAACATTTTATCGAGACATGGACATTCCTGCTTCCTCAGCTCACAAACAAGCACACACAAAATTAACCTACAAACAGCATTTTCACACAGTTCCACAGAAAAGAAATGAAATTTCTGGAAGTTCTGACCTTCTTTGTGGACGTAAAGCGTTCGACTTCCAACACACGCACTCGGATGGGACATCCTGTGAGGTACGTCTGCGTGCCTGGCTCTTTGAACCCCTGGGTGTGATAGATGGCAGAGAACGGAATGCACGCTGGAAGGACCACAAAAACCCTGTTAGTCCAAAGTCCTTGTAACCATTAAAGTCAGCAGGTAGCTACCGTACTTTAACACGGGAGCATTTACATGGCAGCATTAATTCCACTAAAATACACCAAGTTTTATTTAAGAGAGCTTAAAGACAAGCTTTCACAGAAGGGACTTGGCTTGAATAGTTTAAGAGTAACACCTCAGGGTCCTAAATGAGGGCCAACACCTGGGCTTGGTGAAATCCCTGAGGTTTTTCCCTACCTGTCAACAGATTACGGGTTACTGAATCCAGGTGGGGCATGGGCTGAGAACCATGAGGTTGTAGCAGGTGGGAGTTGGTCTCTTCTCCCAAGTAAAAGGTGATGGGACAAAAGGAAATGTCCTTAAGTTGCAGCAGGGAAGGTTTAGGTTGGATATCAGGAAAAATTTTTACACTTGAGAGGGTTATCAAGCATTGGAATGGGCTACCTAGGGAAATGGTGGAATTGTCATCCCTGGAGGTACTTAAAAGATGGGTAGATGTGGTGTTGAGGGACGTGGTTTAGCGACGGGTTTTTTTAAGTCAATGGTTGGACTCAATGACCCAAAAGGTCCCCTCCAAGCCAGGCAATTCAATGATTCTACGAACACAAAGGTGTTAACTCACCAGCACCTTTTGGGTCATTTAGAACCTCCGAGTCAACCTCCTCCCCCTCAAAGTGGAGCTCCCTGGTGTCCAGGCTCTCGATGATGTTGCTCATGTCTGCAGCGATCTTCTTCAGCGTCGACGTAGCTGCATGGCTTTCAGCTCTCAGTGACATCTCAGGGACCCAAGAGCAGGAGCCACCAGGGGCTGGGAAGGAGGAAGGAGCAGGGGTGTCATCTCCTGCCTCTGCAAACACCTCAGCAAAGCAGGGCTGAGGGAAACCCACAGCAGCGTGTGGTCTCCTCTTCCCTCCAGCCCCCTACCCATCCATCCCAACTATCCCCACCCAATGCCAACCACCCAGACCCTGCAGCGACAGGAGACCACTGCCCAGAGTGGTGAAAAAGCAGAGGTAGCTCCAGGCTACCATAGAAAACTTCCCCCACAGGGCTCATGTACTCTGCCTGTACTTTAAAAACAAAAAATATATAATATTTCACTTTCCAGCTCCAAAAGCCCACAGGGGGTTGGTGGTGACTTAGGAGCACCTTCACATAGTGATTTAAAAGGGAAAGCAAGGAAGCTTCTGCATGGTCATCTCAGCTAGTTCTGTAATAACAATGATGCACCAAAAAGAGCACAACGGATGTTAATGCCTAGCCAAATCCTAGACTAAATTAACACGACATCACATTTCCCAGGTCAGGCTGCACAGAGGAAAACCTCACTTGGAAAAAATGAGTAGGCATTTTCGTTAAGTGTTCTTCCTTGGGCTGAACTACTGATACACCCTTCTGGCATCATTAGTATTTCCTCTGTTTTCATACACCTTACAGAATTTCCTGTGGTCTCTGTGCACCTCGAGCTCTCCCACATCTCCGTCTTCTCCACAAGCTCAAAAGTCACAGTCAGGAGGGCCCCCATTTGTGGAGCACAGTGGGACTGGGGACATCCCAAATGCCCACAGAAAGCCTGGGAGCAAGATGGGTGGAGGATGCAGCTCATCCTTACCTCTCCGACAGGCCCCCCAGGAGCTCACACCCCTTCTACAGCCTGAGAGGGGGTCCAGGGGACCAGCCCACCACGCTTTTGGGATGGGGACAGCAGGAAGGCTGGTGCCTGCTCAGAGTGACCAAGTAGTGGTACTTGCAGATGTCTGGGCACTGATGACTACAGCACATCCGACCCACCCACCCCAGGAGCCTGAGTCAGGACAAAAACAGGGAAGGAAGAAGAAAAAATAACTAAATTAAATTGTATTTTTTTTTTTTTAATTGCAAATATTTTTTAGAAGAAATTTTCAAAAAGAAAAATAATTAAAAAAATAAATTAAAACCACACAAAACCTCAAAACACCCAAGATGGGAGGTATGTCCACTAACACCGGCGCCAGCTTTCAGCATGTATGAGTATTTGCAAATCATCTTCTCTTCCTCCTCCTCCTCCTCTTCCAGGTTCTAGAACTCCCCACGGGGCTGCAGACCCAGCTGCTGGTCCCTGCTCGCAGCCAAGCTGCAGCTCCTGGGCACCCCCGTGATTACAAAGTCCCTTCAATCTTTGCTCTGCTCTGCCATAAATGTCACAGCCTGACAGCTACGCTGAAAAAATATCGATGGGACAAACCAGCAACATTTTACGGGAAGCCAACACAAGGAGGCCCATTTATACTCGTGGAAGCTCTGACATTGTGTGACAGAATTATTTTTATTTTATTTATTTATTTTTTTCAAAGAAGAAAGTGCAACATTTCTGATGTTAAATTCTGCAAAGAACACTGTGCAATTATTCTTGAGTGATCTCCATAGAAAGAGCTGGCTATGTCACAATTTGGGAATAATTTAACATTTTATTAATTCATGTGTTTAGCTGCTTTCGAAAGAACGTTATTATCATTTCCCTCTCGAAACAAGTGCATAGTTTTACTACGACATAGGGCTGATACCATGTAAGCCTGAAAAGATGTTAAAATCTGCTGCCTTAAAAAAAAAAAAAGTAAAATCCATTTGCACAAAGACTTGAATCAAGAAAAACTGGGTCAACCTCTTCTCTTACACCAAAGCACATGCAGAATCAACAGCTTCATCTCGGGAGCAAGGGCCCCCAGGGTGTTGGTGGCTGGAAGTTTGTTGGACCAGCACGTAAAAGAAAAATGCATTTCTATGGAAAGCAAGAACGGAGAAACAGCATTCCTGCAAAGGAGGCTTTCCCAAATAACCCCAGGATGGTGCTGGAAAGAGGGAGGTAAGCACTGGGTAGCAGCATTTGCCTGCTCTGCGCGGACACACACAGTAAAATCCTATTTATTTCCCACTTGGAATTCCATGCAAAGCATTTCTCTGGCCACCTCTAGCAGGAAATAAAGCAACATCTCACTTCATGTTTCTTCTGCCTGTATTCATGTATTCACATTTAGAAACAAAGGACAGTTTATTGTTTTTCCAGTCTGAAGAGACGCTCCTGCTTCACAGGAACTTAAGGCACTTTCCCAAAGAAGAGCTCTGGATGCACTTTGTACGTGCCGTGCCAGCAATTACACTTGAAGGAAACCAGCAGACAAATACCACATCGACAGGGCTGGAGGAGAGGAACCAACACAGAAAGGATGTGCTTCCTCCCTCCTCCTCCTCCTCCTTCTCTGCCCGCTGTGCCAGGTACCGCCGGGTTCCCCTTGTCAGATAATTGACGCAGCCAGTTAATGGATAAACAATTAACCCGTATGCAACAATGATCTGCTAAGGACCACAGCAGGGCTGCATAACTCACATTTTTTTTTTAATTTTTTTTTTTTTAAAGCTAAAGCTGTTTTCACAGCTGGCACTGACAAGTCCTGCGATAAAGCAGAGTCCAAGCTCAGCTGAACCCGAGTCAGTCCCAGCAACAAGATTTCCCCACCTTCCCCACTGAGATTAGACACGATTATGGGCTCCAGAAGGAAAACATGACTTGCCCAAGGCCCTGTCAGAACCCCTTGAACCTGGGCAAGCATCCTCAACATGGCTGCTTGCCACAGAGCCAAAGGGCACAGGGCAAAGCCAGCCCTGGGAGCAGCCGGAAAGATGGGATGTACCATGCTCCACGCCAAGCTTCTGTAAATTGCTTTACAGGGCTCTGCTCAATAAGAGCTATTTAACCTCTCGGATGGAGTTTCCATATGGATACTGTCTGCATTGCCATGGGCAAGCGGAGGAATGAGCCTAAGTTAATCTGCAATGGGATTCATCAGCAAAACAGAAGGGCTGCATCAAGATGATGCTGTCTGGCCAGTGCCACCCTGCCTGCACTAACGGTGGGTCAGAAAATCTGCTGCTGTTGTCAGCTTCGGAGGCTGCAATTACAGGAAGGAGAGAGGGAGAACTCAAATGATACCCCGTGAACTGCAGAAGGGTGGAAATTATGGGATGAAGTTTCTAATAAACAAAATTTCAGTTTTTGGCGGTTGCCACCGAGGTGAACAATTAGGCAACAGTTTCTTAAATAAAAAAAAAATAAAATTAAAAAAGTAGAGAAAAAGAGGAAAAACAAGTCTGGAGAAGAGAAGACTCTGGGAATAGGGAGACCTTTTAGCAGAAGGGGAGAAGGAGCATCCTAGTAGACAAGAGGATGCCCATGAGCCAGCAATGTGCCTTTGCAGTCAAGAAGGCCAATGGCATCCTGGGGTGCATCAAGAAGAGTGTGGCCAGCAGGTTGAGGAAGGTCATTTACACCTTCTACTCTGGAGACTCTGGAGGGTGGCAGACCCCCAGAACAGGCTGCCCAGAGAGGAGGTGGAGTCTCCATCTCTGGAGACATTCAAAACCCTCCTGGACACATTCCTGTGCAACCTGCTGCAGGAGGACCTGCTTTGGCAAGGGGATTGGACTAGGTGATGTCCAGGGGTCCATATCATTTTGTGATAACATCAGCCCCAGCTACCCTTAGGGACCTCCAGGACCCAAACCTGTCACCAGAGCAGCCAGAAGAAAGCACAGCCACCTAAATATCGGCAAAGGGAAGGTGCTGCTCTGGCTTTGTCTGGCTCAGTCTGCCTGGGCACAAGCAGCAAGGAGGAAAAACTAATTAAAAAAACCTCAGCAGTAAAGGAAAACTTCAGAAAGAACAAGCAAACAAGAAAAAAAGGGAGTTGTTATAGAATTGAGAGCAAAACCACTAAAAAATACTAAAAAAATACTAAAACACTCCACAAACACTGCTGACACCACCAGCCCAGTTTTCAGATTGATCATTTCTTCTTCCAAATACCACTTAAGCCCTGCACCTCCCTTTGCCTGGCTGTCCCTGCAGCACACAGGCCCCAAACCTCTTGAACTAGTAAAATAAATGTATTGGAAATAGCGATCGCACCGAGAATTAAGGCTACAACTACAGGAAAAATGACTATTAAATAATAAATAAAATCAAAATTAACTATATTAATCCCTGAGCCTGTATGAATGTATTGCAAACCCCTAGCTAAATCCTGCAACTTCACAAGCCCAGTATCTATTTTTGTTATTTGCCATTTTGGTTATGCTTTAACCCTAAGTTATTGCTTTGAGGGATCGTATAACAGCCTCAGCCTCTGCTAAAGAAACAGTGCTTTCCTACTTGTTGCAAAGGACAAGAAAAGCACGGCTTTAAAGGCATGGAAACTGGAAGGCAGAAAATACATATTTTAGTAAATATTCATGAACAGAATGTCTTCAAAAGGACAGAACGAGCCCTGACGTGAAAATGTATGCAGCTGGTAATAGCACCGGCAGCCTAAAATTTGGTCAGCCCAAGTTTGTTCTCTTACATCTGTCATGGCAGATCTGCAGCTGGCTCCCTAACGAAGCTATGACGCTGACAAGCACCACACAGAGCTATGGAACTGAGAAAGCCTTCATTTGGGAAAGGGAGGAGGGAGGGAAAGAGAAAATACATCCAGTAAAAACAGGCATTTCCTGCTAATGGCTCCCAGGGTTTGATGCTCTACATCAACTCCCATCCCCAGGGCGAGAAACACTCTAATCCCTGAAAATTACCCTCCTTTCAGTTCTCATGACATCTCTCCCAGTCCAGTGACCTTCGGGTCAAAAGCTGTGACAAGCAACCTCTGTTCCCATACTTAGCTCCGTCCCGGTGCTGGGGCCCACGCGAGCATCCCTGGCTGCACCGAGGAAAAACAGATGGGCTCAAGCTAAAACAGGGCAATGAGACAGCATCATTAAAAATAAAAAACACCCAAACCAAAACCCAAACGATCTGAGCCATTGATTTCCTCTCTCCTCTCCCCGCTGGCAGAAGCCTGGGTACCACACAGGCACTGAGAGCCCAGAGGAGATGCCAAGGGAATCCTACGCGTGATGCCCTCAACAGCTATTTACCCTGCCTGGTGGCTATGAAGCTTTTCCATATATTAATTAACTCATCACTTCTTAAACCTAAAAATAGCTCCGGACCACTCCATAGAGAAATACTCTCTGGCGACAAGAGCCCTTTTTGAGAAGTTATTTGCCAGCCTTGTCACGAGCCCCAGATTTACACCCTGACACATCCTCCTTCCACCGTCCTGGGCAGGCATCCCACCTCTACCAAACAGCTGGGAAATGACCCCTCCAGGCTCCAGGTCCTCACCAGCACATACAAAAAAAGGTTCTGCTTTTCCACAGCCATAGAAAGCAAGAGACATGCACTGATTTTATTTTTCAGAATACCTTCCAACCCTCATCAAAAGTCAAGGGCTTTTACAGATGGCAGGTAGCCTGTCACATTCTCAAAAGATGAAACTAAAAGACAGGGGGGCGTTCAAAACGGCTCAGGAATGACTTAACCCTGCTCTTATCTTCAGTACATGGAAGCTATTTAGCCAGATGAGCTTGCACGGCACACAGAGACGCCTCCTGAAAATCTGCCCTTCTGGATGCTCACACTACAGAGACAGTGCAAAAAAGATTAGGGTTTAATGTGGGTTTTTTTTTTAAAGCACACAAAATAACCCTTGACTAAGAATGAAAGCATTGCCCCCATGCTAGAAAGATCTGGAGAAAACTGAAATACATATCCAAATCAATAATAAACACAATGTTCAGACACAGTCCTGACCTGAACTTCTTATCTTTGACCCAGTCCAGATAAAACCAAAATATTTTAAAACACTGTTTCCAAAACAATTATTCTCACAAAGTTCCTGCACTTAATCCTAACACCTCTAAAGGCAGGAAGCAATCAGTGCTTCCCACTTTAATGAGCACAGCACAGTTCCTTGGTTCAGCTTTATTGATTTCCGCAGTCCTTTCCACGTAAAGCTTAGAGCCTGCCTGGAAGAAAAGCTAAATCATGGGAATCCCCAAGGATTGCAATGGGGGATGAGATACTGCAAGAGTGGGATGGCCTGGAAAGAACAGGTCAGTCTGTGGATGTTCCTGCTGCGTACTCATACGGGGGAAGAGACCCTTCTTCCCCCACCCCTGGGTCTTTTGCAGCATCCATCCTCCAGCATTCGTGAGGGAAAAGCTAAATCATGGGAATCCCCATGGTTTGTAATCAGGGATGAGATGCTTCAATGCTGGGATGGCCTGGAAAGAACAGGTCAACCTGTGGATGTCCCTGCTGCGTACTCATACAGGGGCAGAGACCCTTTTTCCCTCACTCCTGGGTCTTGCAGCATCCATCCCCCAGCATTCATGTGAGAGAAAACATGTCCAAAGGAACAGGTGGGTGAAGGGAAATGATGAGGTAAGGCACTGGTCATCACCACTTGGAACTATCATTACCCAGTGACTAACCCACCGCCGCAATCAGGAAACCCCTCCGTGCCGCACTTCTCCCCACATCCAGCACCAGCTTATTTGCTTTATGGAATCAAAAAAGCCCACACAATATAAACTTCCCCCAGTGAGCAGCAGCTGCTGATCTCAGGCCAATGTGCTGGTTGTTGTGGCCCCTGCTCCTCACTGCCAGACTGCCATGGGAAGCCCAGCCTGCCCTGGGAAGCCAGCCATTAGGTATTTGTCATTGATTAACACCACCCTTTCCAATACATATTCATCAACGTGTTTTGGATCCCTCAGGCACAGACGAGAGTGTTTAGGTACAGCACTCGCACTTCGTGCCGTGCATCCTCCGGGGAGCTGTGCTCAGCCCCCAGATCACCATGAACCCTCTTAGGTGGTCACAGCACATGCTCTGCACCCCTAAACTCTGGAGGACTGTGGATAACACCCTTGAAAGCCCAAACAGTGGATGACCAGAGCAGCCAGCACTTAGTTTCTGACCCCAGAGACCCACTAGTGCTGTAGCTGCAGAGAATCACAGAACAGTTCCAGTTGGAAAGGCCATCTAGTTCCAATGCCCTGCCCTGGGTAGAGACACCTCCCACCAGACCAGATTGCTCCAAGTCCCATCCAGCCTGGCCTTGAACACCTCCAGGGATGGGGCAGCCACAGCTTCTCTGGGCAACCTGTTCTAGTGTCTCACCACCTTCAGAGTAAAGAATTTCTTGCTGATATCTCATCCAAATGTACCTTCTTTCAATTTAAAACCATTACCCCTTCTCCTGTTGCAACAGATCCTACTAAAAATCCTGCCCCCATCTTTCCTGTAACCCCTTCTAAGTACTGAAAGATCGCTATGAAGTCTCCCTGGAGCCTTCTCTTCTCCAGGCTGAACAAACCCAACTCTCAGCCTGACCTCACAGCAGAGATGCTCCAGCCCTCTGTTCATCTTCATGACCTTTTCTGGACCTACTCCAACAGGTCCCTCTTGTGCTGAGGGCCCCAGAGCCAGATGCAGCAGTTCAGGGGGGTCCCACCAGAGCAGAGCCCTCGACCTGCTGGTGACGCTGCTGTTGATGCAGCCCAGGATGTGGTTGGGTTTCTGGGCTGCAAGCACACACTGATGGCTCATGTTAAGCTTCTCATCAACCAACACTGCCAAGTCCTTCTCCTCTTGATCTGTTCCCTGTTCCAGACTGTATTTTTGCTTGCAATTGCCTCGAGACACATGCAGGACCTTGCACTTGGCCTTGCTGAACTTCTGAAATTTGCACTGGCCCAGCTCTCAAGCCTGTCAAGGTCCCTTTGGCAGTGAAGGGAAATGGTTCACACTGCCTTGCATATCAGCACAATCTCAGCATCTTCAAACTCCACATCAGAGGATGGCAGAGGGAGTCTTGAGCTGAGAGAAATGAAGGGTTTCAAAGAGCACGAAGAGCAGGAAGATCAAAGAATGCAGCACTTCAAAGTGCTGACAGCCACACAGACCTCAGCCAGAAAACCTTCATATAAAATTCTAAACCCAAGAATGATGCCATGGTGACCATGGAATGCAAAGCACTCTTGGAGTAACCATCTCCACAGCTATCAGAGGTGACAAGGGCCACCGTGCTGCCTGTGGGATGCTAAGCATTGCTACTGCTCTTATATATAGTTGAAGACGTCATGTAGATACAGGGCATATTTTCATGATCTAAACGTATAGACGTCTGAGCAGCTGATGTCCTATACATCACTCAACGCTATTCTGGTATCTCCCAGTTCCACAACTGCTACAGTGATTGCCACCTGCCAAGCCACATTTCCGCAGGGAATTTTGGCAGCTGGGAGCCAAGTGGACCTGCTGGAAGCCATCCCAGCAGTACCTCCATCCCATGGCAGGCTTTGGTGGCAGCTGATAAATGCAAACACTTACAGATCTTCAAAGAACTCTGGCCAGAAAAAGCTAAACCCAGGGCAAGGACCACAGTCTGTGCTTGGGGAGGGATTTGGGCAACCACAAAAGGACTTCCTACCCATCGCTCCCGGTGGTAGCTGCTCTACATCAAGTCAGAAAGAGCAGGTATGTATCACAACAGCCCTGTCCTCACCCCAGCTGCAGCCCTGCAGCTTATGCCAAGTTTCCATGAGGTGGGAACATAATTTTTCTTTTCTCCTCCTGCTATTAAACACCCGTACACAGAGAGCACACGAAGGTGATCATGTTTTGTGGACACTTTACATAATTTGCTCAGAGATGAGAAGTTTCTGTGGGTATCACAGCAACAAGGAGCAGCAGGTTGAGACCATGTATTTTTACTAACAGCTTATTGCTTTAAGAAAATGCTGTTTCTATTGTCTTGATATTTTTTGTTTGGTTGGTTGTTGGTTGTTTTGGGTTTTTTTTAATGGAATTCATCAAATAGTTTTCAATGCGGGGAAAAAAAACACACCAGTTGCCATGAGTAGAAGGTGGAGCAGGAAGGTACCACCACAGCTCCAATTTGAACAGCTGTCAAACCCAGTTCCCTCCCTGATCTGGGGACGTTCAAGGTACAGGTTCATCTCCTCCCACGGTGGCTTCCTGGGGACACTGCCACCTTCAGGGACAACTGCTGCAGGGTGGCCACCACCTAGGTTTTGTTGCTGCTTTTGTCCCTCTTGCTGCAAGCCCCCTAAGCGCAAGATGCATGGCTAGGACCCACATGGCTGCTGTGTGTTCCCCCCACACACAGTTGTCCCCTGAGTCCCTGCAGGAGATCACACACTGCCGTCCCATGCTGTGGTTTCCTGGTGGTGGTGTGAATGAACCCTGTCACCGGACAGGCTGATCATTAACCTCTGCAAAGCTGTTTGCCTGCTGCACACCCAGCAACAGGGACGTACTTTGGTGAACTCAAAGCACAGGAGGAATGTCAGGTGAGAGGAGCTGGGGCACCTTGGGGACACCTCCAGTTGTCCCACCAAAGGTATGTCACAGTTTCTCCACCAGCACCCCGCTGCCTCCCCATCCCAAACAGGACCTGGCATCACCCCCAAGAGTGCTGTCACCTTCTGTCTCTGCCCAGGACACCCGTGCAAAGCCCATGACATGGTACAGCCACTTGCATCACCCCAAAGTTCTCTCACACTCCTGCCTGCAAATCTGGATTTATCGTCTTTCCAAAGGGAAGCTCCCCAATTTTATTCTACTTTGAGCAATGCTTTTAAATATTGCATGCATTCTCCACTAGAATTTGGTGTCTCCATCCTCAACTGATTTCCATTCTTTAGTCTATCCCAAAGCTACAGTGCTCAAGGATCTGTTTCCACTGTTAAGCCAGGAGACCCACAACCACGTGCCCACCATACAATGAGACATCACATCTTTATTGTACAAAGAGCCAGAACAGCACGTACCAGAGGAGATACCAGGTGGGTACATGCCTGCTACTGTCCAGCATTTCCAAAAGCAGCTGCTTATCCTCAGCCACAGCTACCAGCAAGCACCGACACAGGCAAACATCAGCCCTCCACCTCCCCTTCACACCCAGAAATCTCCTACCACGTCACGAACAGGATCTATGGATCGAGGATAATATGAAGACCTCCTAAGAAATGTGTTTTCCTTCTCCCTGGCCAGCTAAAACAAATATTTGAGAACTTGCAGTTTACAAGAAGAAAACAGTTGGCTTGGGGAAGTCACAGAGGTAATGGTAAGAGAAGCTGTGAGCTGAGCCCAGAAGGCAAAGGTGACATTGTCCCCAGGACTTTACAGAGGACTTCAGGTGGCTCTGTGAACCAGCCTCTCCCAAGGAGACATTCATGGACTGACCTGCCACAACAGCACTCCGGGCAATCAGGTTACAGAAAAGTTAGTTTTTTTCTGTACCTTGAAGTGTTTGATTAATGACCAGAATTAAGGACGAGCAAGTAATTACAGAAGTTCAGTTCTGATTTAATGAGTAACTCTGGAACAAGGGCTGAGGTTTCAGATGGGTACCTGCTGAACTGAGACCAAACCCAGGCAAATTCAACGGAAAATTGCTCATTACAAAGAAGTAACCTGCAGAAAGAGAATAGATGCTCTGTCTCTTGCTTAAACGGCACTAAACAGGTGCAAATTTATGCAAAATAGCTCATTTACACACACTGACAATACTAACAGCTTCCTTAGAGCAAAACAGATGCCTCGGATATTTATTTTTTTTCCTTCCTTCCCACAGGGGGGAAAAATAACTCATCCATCAAGCCGGTGCAGAAGCACACTGATGGGCAGCAGGGAAAGACAGTGCTCATGTCTGAACTCAAATCAATCTTCAGCTGCCTCCTTGTTCCTCTCCCATACCCAAACCCCCAGCACGTTACAAGCAACGTGGGTGCCTGGACAAGCCAGAGATGCTTCTCAGCTCTTTCTCATTGCATGAAAACTCCTGTGCAGTATTTCTTCCACACACTCCTAGGGGAAATCAGAGCATTAAGGTGATGACTTACAAGCTTAAAACCTCCAAACCTCAGCAGAAGATGGGCAGTTGCACACCATGAGCCAAAAATTCAATATTATTTTTCCCCTCAGCTCCCCTGACCTTTGGGAGCAGTGGCACTCAGAAAGGTGCCTGCAGACAGTTTTCTACGTCTACAAAAAAAGCTGTCTGGCAGAAAGAAAAGTGATGGCTTAGAAAAAGAAAAAAAAAAGTGTAAAAACCAACCCTGAACAGGCTCAAACAGCAGTTCCCATCCACTGTTGTTTTTTTCTCCCAGTGAACAAAATGGCTTGTTTGCCATAATTGCTTCCAAAACTCAGCAGGATCAGGTCTAACTGCAGAAATTTCAAAGTGAGTCATCTACTATTCTTTCCTGGTACAACTTAACACTGGGTGGGACCCTCGCAAAATAAAAAAAAAAATTAAAAAAATCAATTTGCAGGAAATCTCTGTCATGGAAAACTACACTTTAGAATATCTCATGGGGACTACATAAATAGATGTTTAGAAAAAAAAGAGGAATGAGAGACCAAAGTGTTTCTTTCTTGAAAAGACTATGTGGTGCGCTGCTCGCTTACCAAGCTGTTTCAGCAGCCCTTTAGGTGTGGCAGAGAGGGGACAGCTGAGTTTCCTGGGGGACCCCAGCACCCAGGGGTGCTTCTTATACTGCACCCAAGAAAACACCAAAAAAGGCAGATTTGTGTTCTTCATGCCGAAAACCCAATTGCACCACATAACTGCAGCTTACTTCAACAAAAAAAACCTGAACCAAACCAAAGAAACATAAAAAAAACCCCAAAATACAACCAAACAAAAAAAAAAAAAAAAAACACAACAAAAAAGAGAGAGAGAAAAATGCAGGGTCAAAACACCCACTTTCTTTTCTTCCTGTGCATCAAATTCAAAGTTTTGTTGAGAGAGAGAGAAACTCTGATTTTTTTTTTAATTTTTTTTTTAATATTAAAATACCGAACCAGCAAGGTTGCCTTTAGCCAGGTAATGGGACACAGTCATGAGGTTCTGCCACGGCCACAACACCCCAGGCTACTGAAAGCGTGGGAAATGTGCCATTAATTACTCTTGCTGGTTGACTTCTACCCCAGGGATCCCCAGAAATTGCCTGCAGGACTCAGCCGGGCTGATGGCCAGGGAAACCTGTGCTACAAGGTGCACCCGATGGGTTGGGAAATAAAGACCCAGCAGGGTGGAGGGGTGGAAAAGAACAAGAAATAAGGATTTTGGATTTAAAAAATCCTTCCCAAAAGCCAGCTGGTAAAACAGGGGAAGTTTCTGAGAAGGGTCAGTGGCTCGCAGGAGCCCTGGGTGTCACCACCAGTGCGAGCCTGATGGGAGGAGAGCCAAGAAGCAAGTTCCCACACATGGTGAGACCACCAGAAACACCACCAACTGGCTGTGAGACCACCAGAAACACCACCAACTGGCTATGAATCACTCACTTGGACAGAGGCCGTCAGGTCCTTCTCTGTGGGACATTGTCTGCCGGCCACTGCCTTTTGTCTCCGGGTGCTTGGATGCTCATCCCAGAGAAGAGTGGTCCCTCTGTGCCCAGGCCACCCTCCCCAGCCATAGGGAGAGAGCTGCAAACAGCCCCCAGAGCTGGGGGGCAACACTAGGTTTCCCCCTGAGAGCATCAGGCATTTAACAGCCTGGTTTACCTTATTTAACAAAATAAAAAGAGCCCTCACGTGATGATTGCACGGGTGAGGGCTCATTACACCAGCACAAATAAAAACTTAAGGCAGCAATCAGGCCCACTCACTGCTTAACCTGAACTACAGTTAATTCTTCAGTTAATTCCAGAGATGGAAACCAGAAAAATAACTCCCAGTGCCATTAATATTCTGAATATTTGCTGCTGGTACTTTAGCCTTACCAGGACTCCACACCTAGTGAAAAAAACAAAACGAAACACACTTTCGAGTGAATCTGCAAAAAAGGACGCGTTTTTCCACCCTCTTCAGCTCTCGGCTCTGCTCTTCCCTCTCTGAGTCTTCCCACACCCCACTTCAGCTTGCCCAGGGTGGGCAATGGAATCATAAAATCATAGAATGGTTAGAGTTGGAAGGGACCTTAAAGATCATCCAGTTCCAACCCCCCTGCCATGGGCAGGGACACCTCCCACCACACCAGGTTGCTCCAAGCCCCATCCAGCCTGGCCTTGAACCCCTCCAGGGATGGGGCAGCCACAGGTTCCCTGGGCAACCTCTTCCAGTGCCTCACCACCCTCACAGCAAAGACTTTCTTTCTGATGTCTAATCTAAATCTCCCCTACTTCAGTTTAAAACTGTTACCCCTTGTCCTGTCACTCCACTCCCTGACCAAGAGTCCCTCTCCAGCTCTCCTGGAGCTCCCTTCAGACCCTGGAAGGCTGCTCTAAGGTCTCCCCGGAGCCTTCTTTCCTCCAGGCTGAACAGCCCTTGAGAGGGATGGAGGGATGCTCCTTCTCTTCAGCCAAAGAAGAAACACCCATCACCATCCATGCTGCCTTTTTATGACAGCCTTTAACCCTGCTGAGTCAGTTCCTCAGGTCAAAGGACCATTTCTATTTTATCTACGGCTTCTCTGCCAAAAAAAAAAGAAAGGAATTGAGGAAGAAGAGAGACACCATTATTACATTGAGATAACAAATGCAAACCTGGCTGCTTTGCTGTCAAATCCTGCTAGAGGTGAAGCACAATTTTATTTGCAGAGCACAAAGGGAAAGCTTTAAGGAATAAATGGTTGAAGAAAAGCAATCAACCAGACAGCACGGAGTTGTGAACATTGCATGTGGCCGCCACCAGCTCCAGGGCTGACGAGTGGACAAGTGCCAAGGAGACACTGTCGGGTTCATTCCCACCCAGCCCCAACCCCGGACACGTTTTCTTGGCAAGAGAGAAAGCCCATTAGCCCAATAACATTGCTATTTCAAGACAATTATCTCGATATTAAAATTCTGCATCTCTTTTTTGGCAATAAAACCTGACCACGTGCTGTGTTGTCACCCTGCCCGCCGTGCTGGCATGCCAGGCTCGCCGCCGGAGCAGCACCAGGTCTTTCTGATAGCTGTTCCATCTCCTTCCCCAACCCCTTTTTAACAAGTTTTCCCCCCAAACGGCATCTATTTAGACTCTTGTGATCCACAGCTTGTTTCAAATTACCAAGCTTTTATTCTCAGAGGCAAAACTTGCCTCCCCGGTGGGTGCTGGCTCTCCGGCGTGGGAGCAGCAGCCACCAGACGGCTTCTCCCACCCCCATGCCAGCAGATGGGTGCCCGGGGGATGTGTCACCCCAGCGCGGGCGAGCTGTTTGCCAGACACCAGGCTCCTGCTTCCTTATGTAAACCTCTGGGTTTTGGTGTTTATCAGCTTCGAGGATCTAGAAAGCACCAAATGCCACCGCAGAACGTCGGCACGAGGAGGGAAGGATGTGCAGCAGCACCAGCACATGATGCTGACCCCAGCAATGAGCCACCTCCCGATATTATTGCAGAGAACCAGAAAAAATTGAATCTTAAAGACTCAAATATATATATACATATATAAAAAATCCATCATCTGCAAGCCTACAACTCCCCAGGAAATTTGCTCCCCCCAAGCAGAGGAGCTGGGGTAAGGGTACATCTCCCCTGCCCCAAGGGCCATGGTTGCCTCCTGCCACCCTGTGCCACACAGGTGGGGAAGCAGCCCAGCAAATATTTTTAGAAAGCAAAGCTGGCAAGGACAACTTCCCCACCACAACCACCAAAACCCTCCACCACTCTTTGATTTCCACGGTCTTGGCACATGTGGAACTGGAATGTGCATCTGGTGGATGCTCATGAGTCTGTGAAAGCAAGTGGCAGGGCAGGAACACCTGGCTAAATATGTTTTAAAAGTATTATATATGTATTTTTATATATATATATTAAAAAATAATTTAAATTGCTATTATAATATATATATCACCACCCTGCAGCTCAGCAGTTCTGGTCCCACAGAGCCCCACTGCAAAGGAGCCAGGCTGAGTGCCAGCTACTCACACATCCCACATCCCAGAAAAAGCATGGCAAGCAGCACCTGAATAAAGACAGGAAAAAACCCTTCATTTTGGAAATAAAAGAAAAAAAGAAAAAAAAAGAAAAAAGAAAAAAAAGAGGTTGGCCAGGGTTTTGTGAAGGGAAAGAAAAAAGAACCCAACCCCAGCTTCCGTCAGACCCACGGCCATGACCAAATCTCTCCCGGTCTCTGCAGGAGTTTCCAAGGTGCTGGGCATGTGAGAGCAAGTTAAAAAACACATCAGCAATTGTCAGCCACACAATAGGAGGAAAAGGCATGAAGCCTTCGCTCTCGCCCACCTTCCTCCTCAGCCTCAAGCCAAGCCCAGGAGCTCACCGACATTAGATGCTCCAGCAACCAAACACCCAGAAAAAGAGAAAAATCAAATTGCTTCCTCAGCTCTGCTAGACACAGATTTAGGGCCAGGGTGCAACGCTTGTTCCCACCCAAGATTTTTTATTTTTTTTTAATTACTTGCTACAAAACAGCTATTTCAATGTGAAATTAAGGAACTACCCATTAGCAACAAAGGCAACAGGAGAAGGGAGTCTCTTAGAGCACGGTGGGTTTCTGCAGTTCCCAGGGGCTTGGGTTATTTCAGAGACTGAGCTTCTCCTTTGGTATTTTCAACAGACAGAGACAGAGAAGTTGAGTCTAGAAGCCTGTTTGAACATTACTAAATGGTATCTGCTTTATGATGCCGTTTCAAGGGAATCAAATCTGCAGCAACACTGCCAGTTAAGTTCATTCCCTTGAGGTCTTTTTTTTCCCCACTGAAGATTTGCTAACCTGCTCTAAATCAGTTACCAGAGAAGGAACAACTGTAAAAAAACCCCAATTCAATTCATTACTGACAGACAGGGGAGACACGACCGTGCTTCTCTGAGCAGTTTATCCAGGAAGAGATTTCTCAAATCCCTGCTCGAGAGCAGGCTGGCCGTAAACATGGGATCTCTCTCTCCCTCTCCTTTTCTGCAGGCACACCTCCAGCCTAAAGAGCACCTCATAAATCACCCAGGACAGCAATGTCAAGTTGACACAAGCCTTTACACTTTGCTACTTGCAAGAAACAGTAGTAAAAATTTCCAGGCGAGGCACGGGATTTCAGCCCGCTTCATGAAAGAATGATTTCACCAGCGAAGATTGCCTACCCAGCCCTTACAATTTTGATTATATACATATATATATATATACACACACACACATATATGTGTAAAACATTATCTTCAGCATTTTTAAAGAAGCTGCAATCCCAATGCCAACAAACTCTTCCTCGGCTGGAAAAGCTCAGGAGGCACCTGCCAGCAGCAGCATTCATTATTTGTGGCAGGAGTTCAAGCCTCACTAAATAAAAAAAGCCTCACAGCCCCCAGGAGAAGTCACTTCATTAAGTCTTTTCCAGTAAGACCAGAGCCTCAACGCTAATTTTCAATAATCCTGAAAAGGAGGATATTGTGCGTCTGGACAAAAATCAAGTGTGCGAATGGATACTTACGGGAGGCCTTTTGACCTTCTCTAAGTTAAATCTTGGCAAAAATTAAAAATTGAACAGATATACATCTCAAACTTTAATTTAATCAGCTGAACCACAGCCTACAGGCTCCTCTGTAGGTCTTTTAGGAGGAACCTCAGCCTGTTTTGACAAACTTTGACCCTCTCCCCCAGGAAGCTCTGGTTTTACCACCAAACCCATAAAAATCAGTCAGAAAAAAAAATATTTTACTGATTTGGTGGTATCTCACAGCTAATGGACAAGAGGAAGGGTCCCTTTCAGCAAGTGCAGAGCAGGGCAGATGCACAAGGATGGGAGCTGGTGGCCACCATCCCACACGTGTGCCCAGCACCCATGCCCTGAGCAGGGGCCAGCCACCCAAGCATCCTTGGGCAGCGCTCAGCATCCCACGGTGACGCCCCAGAGGAAGGAGTTTTCTGGATATTCATAGTCCATAGAGTGCAGAGGATGACAAGCTAAAAAGAAAGAGGAGCCCAGGACTCAAGGGCTTGAACTAGGAGCTTCCCAAATCTGGGCAAAGCTGGGCAGGATTTTTGGCCAGGAGACCAAAACGCTCCTGCGAGCATCGTGAGAAGAGGGGGTCAGAAACAAAGCTCCCCATGAGGTTACCTGCCAGCCTCTGGCACCAGCTCACACTATCAAGTGCCAGAGACAGTACGGGAAGGAAAACATCAATTCTTGAGCATTTAAAGACACTTGAAACCGAGTTCCCCCCCTCTTGAAGCTGCCAACACAGGCAGCGATGAAACGCAACGCCATGCACGAAACAGAGAGCGTTTGTCCCAGTGGCCCTGGACGCGCCAGCCTCCCTGTGACATCCCATTACTCACAATCTTCACATCAACGTCAAACCAGCCCAGCTTCGCCCACCCAACTCAACCACCGGGCGTCTGCCTCCCAAACCAGCCGTGTTAACTCCGCTGACTTCAGAGGCAGCCTGCAGATGGACTTAAAGGAGGGATTTAGGAGACCATGTAGACCCAGGACACATTGTCCTGCTGTGTACAGGGAGCCCATGACAGCCCTGACAAAATGCTCCCAAACTCAACGGAGCTGCACCAGCTTGAACCCTTGCCCAGGAGAGAACGGAGGCAGGTTTGGGTATTTTTTTGGGGGGTGAGGAGGAGGGGAGCTGAGGTTTTCCAAAGGATTTCTCCCATCCCTGCAAAGAGCATCGTGCCAAATAAAGGAAAAAAAACAAACAAACAAACAAAAACCAGCAGCAGGCAAGAAAGGCTTTCATTGCAAGAAATGGAGCTGGCAGCTCAGCAGAAGGGGTTGTGTCACCCACTGCCAGCCTGTTGGGAAACTCCGTTTTTTTCCCATGTTCCGAAAGGGTGGCTGCTAAAAGGGACAGGGCAGAGGCTACAATTTCCCCAGTTTTTGGAGAAACCAACCAAAACGCATCTCAGAAACACTCCAGCTCACAGCAAATACAAAGCTAAAGAATTCCCCGATCCAGAGCCTCCATCCTGACCCCAGCCCAGCCCAGGGCTCCTCAGCCCCGCTGGCTCCAAACCTCCCCATTTATTTTTCCAAGCATGAAAAATTAGTAAATCATCCCAAGTATGTCCTGCAGAGCTGATAAACACCTCCCATCGGCAAAGTTTGCCGCCCAGCCTCAGCGAAGAACCCAAGGAAGGCATTAACTTGAAAATAAACCCTGTAGTTTAAGCAATCCGCTCTTTTTCTCCCCAAAAAACCTCAGGCGGGGCAGTGCCGGGGAGCGCATCTCCCCGCGGGGACCCGAGGGCTCCGCAAACCACCCGCTAATTCCTTATTTTTCCTTTACCAACCTCCTGCCCCCGTGGAAGCGGGTGTCTCATGGTGCTGTTAACAACCAGCAAGGAGGGATGTGGGTTTTTTCTTCCCCGAAGAAGCGCCGGTCCCGATCCCGATCCCGATCCCTGTCCCGGTCCTGGTCCCGCACACGCCCCGCAGCCCGGTCCCGGTTCACAGCATCCAGGCTTGAGTGTCCCCCTTCTCCCTCCACCCCCCTGCCACCAAACCAAAGGAAAGTGTAAAAAAAAAAAAGGCAAAACGAAGCACAACCCAGCCCACAAGGCAGTCCAGCCTATGAGCACTTGCTAATTAAGGGGAAACCACTCCCCGCGAGTTAGAGAGAACATTGGGATACGGGCAGGAAGGGTGGAGGGAAAGGGCAGGGTGCTTTCATTGGTCCTGTCCCCTTCTTATGGTGGGTGCTTCTTATTAGAGAGAGAAAGAAAAAAAGAGAAAAGAAAAAAACAAAACAAAAAACAACCTAAGAAATGATCCATTAACGGTGAGGAGAAAGGCTGCTTCCATTACAACAACTTCCAAAATTTTCCATTTCAACTACAGGCACTTGCAAGTTGTGGCTGCCCCATCCCTGGAAGGGTTCAAGGCCAGGCTGGATGGGGCTTGGCGCAACCTGGCCTGATGGGAGGTGCCCCTGCCCAGGGCAGGGGGTTGGAAAGACAAGATGTTTAAGGTCCTTTCCAACTCTGACCATTCTGTGACTCCAAGGGATTTACTCCGCTCTCACACAAATGCAGCTTCCCCAGGGAGCACAATTTTTCCCCTTTCGTCCTTTATTCACGTGAGCCCAATTACTTCGACAAGGAGAAGTCAGTTTTCCCCTGCAGCTGCCAAGAAATTACATTTGGTGTGGGGGACAAATGAGAGGAAGAAAAAAAAAAAGTGCAAATTAACAGTGAATTAAATACACATGCAACATTATTTTTAGCATAAGGCAACCTAATAATTATGGTCACATATTGTTTGTATCTGAGCGGTACTTGTCTGCATTTTTCCTGTTACTTCCCATACATCCTTTTTTAATATGCAAAGAAGCAGATTTTTCAGCAAGAGGGGGAGAAAAAGAAATTGTGCTTCTGGAAGCGTCGAGCTGACAAGTGGAAAAACAAAAATCCTCCATACGTTACATGGCTGTAACACAGTCATGTGAACTGGTGTACTGGTAAAATATCCAAAACCTGTCTGCAGTCCTACAGCTTCCACCATCTCGGCTTTACAGGGGATATCTCGCTGACTTTTTCCAGGGAATTCAGTGTTCTGTCTCTACAGCGAGGTTTCAGTGTGGTTGTTATATTTTTCAGTTGTAGAATCATAGAATTGTCTAGGTTGGAAGGGACCTTTAAGGTCATCTAGTTACCCATCAACCTAACTGATAAAAAACCATCAGTAAATCATGTCACTGAGCACCACGTCTATCCATCTTTTAAAGACCTCCAGGGATGGCGCCTCAGCCACTTCCCTAGGCAGCCCATTCCAAGGCTTAATAACCCTCTCAGTGTAAACATTTCTCCTAATATCCAACCTGAACCTCCCCTGGAGCAACTTGAGGCCATTTCCTCCTGTCCTTTCGCCTGTGACTTGGGAGAAGTGACTGACACCTACATCTCTACACCCTCCTTTCAGGGAGCTGTAAGAGAGCGAGAAGGTCTCCCCTCATCCTCCTCCAGGCTGAACACCCCCAGCTCCCTCAGCCTCTCCTCATAGGACTTACCCTCCAGACCACTCACCAGCTTCGTTGTCCTTCTCTGTACCTGATCCAGCACCTCATTGTCTTTTTTTTTGTGGTAAGGGGCCCAAAACTGGATGCAGCACTCAAGATAGGGACTTAGCAGTGTCCTTTATTGTTTTTTTTGTTTTTAGTGAGGAACAGAAACTTGGTCCTCAAATCTACTTGAGATAACTAACCCAGCTTTGGTCACTGCTAACGCAGTGCAATATTGAGGCATCTCCATGTTCTCCACTAGAAGAAAACCTGATTCATCCATGGGCCCACCTGCAGGACATCAGCTTAGCTCCTTTACACTGGGTTTGCCATGACTTGGCTGACCAGTGACTTAAAGCAGCCTGAGTGATGTGCTCTGTGTTTAAAATCAAACTCAGAAATCTAAGGTGGGTTCCCAGCAGCATTGCAACACAGCTTCCTTCCACTCATGGCGTTGAACTCAAAGACTGCTACGCTCAGCACCGGTGGGGAGCTGAGTCAGGGTGGCTCACTGGTGCCGTCCTGTACTGAGCGAGGGGAAAGACAGCACGGGCATTTCTAACCCTCAGTGTCACCGGAGAAAAGCAGGGTGGAGCTCTGCTGCAAAGGACAGGGGCAACGGGAAATATGGAAAGTCATCCTGTATCACCAGCATCACCTTTCCACTCCAAAGAGCAGGCAAAGCCACGCTCAAGAGGGACACGTTACCCCACATGCTGATGCCAGCACATGGGATGGGAGTTGGTGGACAGGAGGCATGTGGGGTACTTTTCAGGGCACTCAGCTGTTGGAGTTGTTCAGCCTGGAGAAGAGAAGGCTCTGGGGAGATCTTAGAGCTCCTTCCAGTCCCTGAAGGGTGTAAAGGAGAGATGAGGAGGGACTCTTTTTCAGGGAGTGGAGCAATGGGACAAGGGGGAAGTCTTAAACTGAAAGAGGGGAGATTTAGATGAGATATTTGGAAGAAATTCTTTGCTTTGAGGGTGGTGAGACACTGGAAGAGGTTGCCCAGAGAAGCTGTGGCTGCCCCATCCCTGGAGGGGTTCAAGGCCAGGCTGGATGGGACTTGGAGCAACCTGGTCTGGTGGGAGGTGTCCCTACCCATAGCAGGGGTTTTGGAACTTGGTGATCCTTAAGGTCCCTTCCAACACAAACCATTCCATGATTCTATGACTCTATGATCTCTGCCATCCTTCCAGCCCCACCACTGCTAAGCCCACAGCTTCCTTGGGCAGGAGGCCTGCAGAGGACCTCCACCATCTCAGATACAGAGAAGAAGTCTCCAGAAACAGACCCCTGCCTGCCCGCCCAGTGCTTATTTCAGCACTCATCAGCAATGCAACCACCTGGCTAAATTCTGGTAAATCTTTACAAATCCATAAACATTAGTTTAGTTAATACATATTTAATTTCTCTGCCGCTAGATTTATTTTGGCAGCCGCTGTGAGCAGGGCCAGACCAGCAGCAGAAGAGAGCAGATGCTCTGAATGAGCCTTTTCCCCACAACAGAGCAGGTTCTCCACCCACAGTTATCATCCCTTCCAGGAGAAATGCTGTTGTGGCTGTGTCCATTAGCAATCGCTGCACTTCCCATAATCTTCCCCTGCCCCAGAGGAAATTCACAAAGTGGATACTTGGCACATACCTTCAAAAATATCTCGAGCTCTGAAGAAACACAGTATTATCTGTCGGGGGTTCTTTGCTTCTCTGTTTCCACCTGCTTTTTGGACTTTAGGAGCTTCCAAGGACACTTGCTGCTGTCACAGGGGTTGTGAAGTTTTCTCATCTAACACGGGATGCTGGTGCAAAGAGTGCTGTGCTGCGTGGCAGTCACACGGGGGTCAATCAATGCTGCTGCCATCTGTAAAACCAAGGTGCAAATCATAGAACCATAGAATAGTTGGTTGGAAGAGACCTTTAAAGGTCATCCAGTACCATCTCCCTTGCAATGAGCAGGGGACAACTTCAACTAGACGAGGTTCCTCAGAGCCCTGTCCAACCTGACCTTGACTGTTTCCAGGGATGGGGCATCTCCCACCTCTCTGGGCAACCCGGGCCAGGGCTTCACCACCATTCAGAGGAAAAAATTTCTCCCTTATACCTAGTATAAATTTTCCTTCTTTTAGTTGAAAGCCGTTACCCCTTGTCCTATCATAACAGGCCCAGCTAAAATCTCTGTTCCCATCTTTCCTACAGACCCCCTTTAAGTACTGAATACCCACAATAAGGTCTCCCTGGAGCCTACTGTTCTCCAGACTGCACAACCCCAGGCAGGGGCTTTCCCAATTAGGCAATTAGTAGGGATTCCCAGTTAGGAATCTTTTTTACAATTTTTTTTGTTGTTGTACTTCGTTTATGTTTTTTCTTCTCTTTGAAGTTGGTCGTTGTCATGCCCAATGAGCTGACCAAAAGCTGAGACATACAGAGGCATCTGCAGAAGGACTTCTTGAGGACTAAGAGCTTATGCTGCTGCACACCAAACCGAATCCAAAAATAACCCAGGATAAGAAAAAGGTTGTTGGTTGTTTTTTTATTAAATAAGGGCCTCATCCTCAATCTTGGTTTCACAAGCACAGAGGGGGAAAGGGTTGAAGCAGAGGGACAGTGGCTGCTAGACACTAGAAACATGCCAAACTATAGCCTCAGAGAGGGTGAGAGCAAGCACGGGTAAGCACAAAGAAGCCATCAACTTCTCCAAACATCTCAAACCATTTTTTTTCCCATCCAGAAAAGCCCTGCCCCCTTTCACTCTGTGGCTGAAGCCCATGAGAGCCCTCAGTGGTGCCAGTGGGGCCATGGCAGGAATCCGTCTGACACACCGACCACAGACATCATCTAAATACAGGGTTTTTCTGGCAGAGTTTTTCTCATCAGGTTGCTTTTCCCTCGTTATATGAGCTACACTAGTGCAAACTCCAATGCTGTGTTATTTACAGTGTTAGAAATAGCAGGCTATTCCCCAGCCCAACGCTGCTGTTCCCTGAGTGTCACCTCGCCAGGAACTGGAAAATGTGTTTTGCTGCAGCCATTGCAGAGCAGTCCAACCAGAAAGAGCCTGAAGGTGCTCTCATGAGGTGCACGGAGGGATGGGGCAACTGCCAAGACCACCTCAACACCCACAGCAGATGGATGGACCCCCATGGACATGTGCACCAGAAACCCTCCAGAGAACCCCATGAGGTCCACACCAAGGCAGCCACTGGTGATGGAGCAGCCCAGAGACCACCTAACGTGGGCCAACTGGCATTCAGCCATATATACCCACAAAAAAATAGATTTTTATTGTTTTGTCCTATAAAACTAGCATCCTAAAAGGAAAAAGGGGGGGTGGGGTGTTTGCGGAAATCACATTGTCAAGTGCTTATTATTTTTCTTTTCCTTCCCCCTTTAAGGACCACAATTGTCCTGTTAACTTTTGGAGGAAGAGGCTGGGGAGGAAGTTTCGCTGACAGGCACTTAAATATGACGATCCAGACTCCGCCAGGGCGCCTGCTGGGAGTTGTAGTTAGATTTTCTCCCACCCAAATGGCTTTTTTTTTCTGGCGCAGCTCCACAGCACAGTAATTGCTCCCTGTGACACAGCCACAGCTCCATCCCAGTCCTCCCCACCTGCAGGGCCAGGGGACAGCAGGACCCCTGGCCTTTAGTTGCTATGAGACCGCCCAGGGGCTGCTCAGGATCCAAACCTCCCTGGATTTAGCCAGAATATTTCAGTTTTCTTTCACACTCTTCCCCCTCTCACAGAATTCCCATGGAAACAAAAACAAAGCTCTCGCTGTTTGGGTTTAGTTGAGTTTTTTGTTGGTTTTTTTTTTTTTTACATCCTCTCAAGGAGGGCTGAATTAAATTGGTAAAAGAAAAGCTAAAAAAAAAAAAAATTAAAAAATTAAAACCATATAATATATATATATATGGAATAAAACATGAGACACCACTTCTGGCTTGATCTTCCCTGCCATCTGTGTCACCTCTCAAGAGCCTCAGGGGACAGAAACGGGCCTCAGAGGTAAAATAATACAGTATTTCTTGTATTGCAAATTCCTTTTTGGGCAGAAAAAAAAGCCCAGCCCCAAACACCTCCCAGCTGTTTGCTCCCTGGCACATCATCCTGCAGATACCTGGATGCCACCGTGTGGCAGGACACCGGGGACAGGGGCTGCAGGACAAGGCACAGCTTTAAGGGAAAGAAGGGAAGGAAAAAGGAAAAAAAAATAAAAGAAATAAAAAGGAGTGGGGTTTTTGAGCAGCAATTCACAAAACTTAAAGGAATGCCAAGCACATCAGTATATGAAGCACAGTATGTGGAGGAAGGAGAGAGTGCAAACCGTCTCCGTATGGTGTTAAGCTAAAACACACACTGTCTTTCTATTTAAAGCCCTACAGTAGCGTGAACGTTGGGTTTTGGAGAGCTCAACAAGTTCGTCTGAAAACAATTTGCATGATCCTCTCTGCTGCAGGATCAGGGCACCTGGCAGCTTTTCATGCCGTACCATTCCTACACAGCAGGGAATGGTGGAAATCTCACCTTTACCTGCTGGAGAACTGAAGCCCAGATCTGGAAAGGTGTTTGATTAACCACAGTGTGACCTCCCTGGGCTCCAAAGCAGTTTTGGGATGGGGACAGCAGCCCGTAGGGTGCTTGGTGATGCTCCTCTTTCACAGAATCACAGCATGATATGGGGCTGGAAGGGACCTCTGAAGATCATCTAGTCCAACCCCTCTGCCAAAACAGGTCCACCTAAAGCAGATTGCAGAGGAACGTGTCCAGGTGGGGTTTGAACAGACACGTTCCTTTGAAAACCTACTCTAGGATCCCTCCTCCTGGGAACAGATGATGGGTACAACCCTGGCTGTGCTGAAGACGAGGGTTTTGCTACCAACACTGGGTACCCAAGCCATCCTGGCAGGGCCAAACCATCCTTCCTCCCTTACCAGCACCCCCAAACTGTCTCCTGCCAGGAGAGAGCAAGAAGAAAGCAAGATGCAACCTGGAGCTGGGGTTTGGGGTGATTACACCTCCTTCATTTTCCCCTCTGCTACCTCAACAGCACTGTGTCTAATATATTCCAAGGTGCACTTCATTAAACGGTGAATTACATGCTTTAATCACTTGTCCACCCATAGCAGGTTGCTGAGTGGGTACGTTATTATTAGCAGCAGGAAAGGAACGGCCTGAAACATTCTTAAAGTATGCGGTGAGCACTTGAGTAAGGGTTAAGTAAGGAGCATTTCTTCAGCGAGGAATCCAAGCAAGACACGCTCCACCCATTTTGTGAACAGACAAAAGCTTATATAAGCTGGATGTTACATAAAATCCTAAAATTGGGAGCCAGAGAACTTCCCACCACTACCACCTTTGGATGGCAGCCCTCCCCCAGCCCACATCCACCTGAGCTGACACTGAGGGAGCTGATGGCCAGGCCTGGAGCTTGTGGGAACCTGCAAGACAGACAGACATGTCCTGCCTGCTGGGTGATGAGTCTGGATGTGCCCTCAGGCTGCTCCGGAAACAGCCCATAGAGTCATGCAACCTAAGGAGCTTTATCAATGGTGGGGATGATCAAAGAATATATTACCCTGCATCAAAAGAAGCGTGACCAGCAGGTCACGGGAGGTGATTCTCCCCCTCTATTCTGTGCTCGTGGAACCTTACCTGAGTACTGTGTCCAGCTCTGGAGTCCTCAACAGAGAAAGGACATAGAACTGTTGGGACATGTCCAGCGGAGGGCCACCAAGATGATCAGAGGAATGGAGCACCTCTGCTGTGAAGACAGGCTGAGAGAGCTGGGGCTGTTCAGCCTGGAGAAGACTCCAGAGAGACCTTAGAGCAGCCTTCCAGGATCTGAAGGGGGCTCCAGGAGAGCTGGAGAGGGACTCTCGGTCATGGAGTGGAGTGATAGGATGAGGGGTAGTGGTTTTAAATTGGAAGAGGGGAGATTTAGATTAGAAAGTAGGAAGAAATTCTTTGGTGTGAGGGTGGTGAGACACAGGCCCAGGCTGCACAGAGAAGCTATGGCTGCCCCATCCCTGGAGGTTCAAGGCCAGGCTGGATGGGGCTTGGAACAGGGCAGGGGGCTTGGAACTGGATGAGCTTTAAGGTCCCTTCCAACTCTAACCATTCTGTGATTCTATGATTCTACCTGTTTTTGTGTTGTCGTGGGTGCCAGGCCAGGCTGAACACATCTGATCCCAGGGCGCCATCCCAAGGGAATTACATTTGAACCTGAGGAAAGGGTAGGCCAGTGTGGGCCACGGTCATGGGGAAACATCCACAGGAGTCTCCCTGCCTCCAGGGATTTGCAGGCAAGGGGCTTTCCAAGCCCAAAGTGCTGTCTTTGCGATTTTACAACGCCTGACAGCTATTTCTTTCAGTAATCTGTCTGGCCAGTTTTCGAGGTCATGTGAAATTTAAACTTCCACAATATTACGCAACAAAACCCACCATGATTTACCATAATTTTATCTGTGGAGAGAAGGGGAATCAGCGTCTTGCAAAATCAACTACTATAGCTAAAAAAAAAAAAAAAGCAGGCTGGCAGGGGGTGTGATCTCTTCCTCAGGTGGCAGATGCCTAAAAGGCATTTGGCCTCCAGACAAATCATCTGCCTCAGGAAAGATTCTTTTCTGCTTTCCATCCCACCTTTCCACACGCTTTTCCACCACACAGACAACAGGGTCATCCTCCACCAGTGGCTCCTTCCTACACATGAGGTTAAAAAAAAAATCAAAATAGAGAATTTGCAATTCTCTTCACAGCCCAGACACTCCGTCCACCTTCTTGTGGAGGTATCAGATGTGGTTTCATGAGACATCAAGACGGGGGGAGAGGAAAAGTAGGGGGGGAAAAGGTCTTGAGGGCCAGGCAGAGCAAAAGGAATGGGGAGTTACCCTCTAGGCTACAAGGGGGCTATTCATTCCGGTAACCAGTTTGCTCTTCAGCACTTGCAGAAACATGCCAGGGCTGCTGTGGGATTCCTGCCTGCCTGCCCTGCCTTGGCTTTCACCATTTTCCCTAACCTTTGCTCTAAATACCCGGGGAGCAGCGCCGAGGGAATCTTCATGCAGCTCCTCCTGCTTCTAGAGCATCCTTCCTGCCTGCATCCCACAGGCCTGCCTGGGAGACAGGAGAGGAATAAAATGTAAACTGTGTCTGACCCAGAAACAACAAGAAAACAAAAAAATAAAACAACAAAAAAAATAAATAAAAAAAATCAGAATAGCCCGGCTTTGGTTTCTATCATGTTATTTATCTCGCTTCCCAATTAAATCCAGATGGCATAGATAAGACAGTGGTGACCCCTAGTGCCCTCTCCAGCTGCAGCTTCCACTGTTATTCCTTGTATTCATATTTGAGCTTAAAAAAAACCACCAAAAAACCAAGCAAGGGAAGAAGCAGCACCTTTCAGATTTGTTCTTCATTCACAAAGCCTCTCTCTCTCTCCCCTTTCAGAAACAGAATCTAATTTTCTCTCCCTACTCGAACTCTCTCACTGTGAGGCATTCACTGCAGCATCTTTGTTGCTGTTGTCTGTGAAGAAAATTAAACAAATTTACTTGTGTAACAACTTATTATATCCCATTGACTCCATCAGAGCACATTTATGTTTATTATACTTACAGAAAAGAAAGAAGAACCTATTTTGCCAACTCCAGCCTTGTCAAGAGCTAAGAACAGCCATTCAAACTCCTGAGAAGAGACCTTTGTCCTGTATAAAGTGTATTTTGCAGCACCAAGCCACTGAAAGGAGTGAGTCTTTCCTGTGACAGCCATCGGTATGCACCATTATGGTGTTGGGTTTTTTTCCAGCAATGTCAAAACTCACTGTTTCTGTGACTTCAACCCACACCAGATGTGCCCTGCTCGCTGAGCTGCAGGATGCTCATCGGGGGCTTTTCCTTGTGTTGACATGAGGGAACAACACCTCTTTCTGAAAAAATCCCAAGACACCTCCTTGCAGCCCATGTTGGGATGCAGGATTTTCCTTGAGGAAGTAAAAGATCTTTAGCATAAGCCTGAAAAGTCTTAGCTTCCTGACAACGAGGAGCTTTGGGTACCTCCCCTCCTGCAGAGCACCACCCCGATGCACCACCCTCAGGGATGGGGCCATACTTTTCATTGCTCAGCATCTCAGAATTTCACATTTTTGGTAGGAACTCATCACTGTCTCTCCTCAGCCAAAGAAACCACCTTCTGACAGTCCCCACGGCGATGCCTCAGTCCTCAAGAGAGCAGCAAATGCCCCTTTGCAGCCTCATGACCCACCACAGGGTTGTCTCACGCCTCTTCAGCTCAGTCTTTCCTCCCTGCCCTTCATGCAGGCATCAGCATCGGGGGCCACCACTCGTGCTGCATCACGCTGGCCTCACCATGGCTCCATCACAGACCTCAGGTCCCTGCAGATGCCACCAAGTTGCACCCTTGCCCCTCAAGCCCTGAAAACCGTTTTGAGCTTCGCAAACCAGTGGTAATTCCCCAGCCCAGCATCAGAGAGCCCTTCCTGGGGCTGCCTATGAACCCCCGAGCTCTGTGTGGAGCATGATGTGGCTCTCCCACCCCACACAGCAGATATTCATGGTGCCAGCCCCAGGTCCTTCTCCTTTTGCCACCCGCCAGCCCCTTTCCTCACCAGAAACAACTTGCAGGTTTCAGCTCGCCCTTCCTCCCCAACATCTCGCTTTCACATAGATCCCCCGGTCACTAATCCCCAGACTTCCTTCTCCTAAAGCCTCTGGGCTTCTCACAACCCTCTCCAGCCTCTCGACCCTTCTCAGGGAGCCTTGGTGGCTTTTCAAGGTGGGATTCAGCCCAGTTGGGGATGGATCAGTCGGAGATGAGGCTTGGTGATGACTCTGACACACAGGGTTTTACTCATTGCAGGGCCAAGTGGGGGGGCTGTCACTGAAGCAACTCCATTTTTTTCCAATTTTGGTGCAAGTTCTTTATCTGTTCTAGATATAACGTCCTTGTGCCTACGTCCCCTCTCTCCGACTCATCTTTCCCTGGTTTTATATCTCTAGGTGCACATGTTCACTTGTTTAGACGAAAAGCAACAGTTTCCGAGTTGAAGTTCCTTCTAATGTTTAATTTTTTAAGGTGGGTTTTAAGGGGGGAGATAAGAAGCGTACTAGCCATTGCGTAACTTTAAGTAAGCTTTATCTGCTATAAATCTCATTTTCTTTTCCTGCACAGTGCTGAGACATCCTGTGCTGCCCGGTGTACCACCAACTCGGCTCCGGATCCAGCACCGCTCCAAGCTTCCCACTTTATTTTCTTTTTGCCTTATGTTAGAACTAAGTGTGTGCAGAATTTTCATCCTCTGAGCCACTGTTTGCTTCTTTCACAATGTTCCATACTCTTTCTCCTGAGTTTCTCCTCCTCGTTAGCTTTAGCAAACACCATTTTCTCTTCATTGCTATTCTGACTGCATGTGGTATCAGATAGAGAGGGCACTATAAAATCTCTCTCTATAGCACACGTCTTTCTCTAAGTGCATTTTTTAAAACAATGTATTTTTCCCTATATTCTCATTTTTGCTTGGTACTAGCTCTTGGTATCCAGCTATGTTCTGCATCTAAACCAACTCCATCAGGCTTACATGTGCCTATAGCTACTGACAGTATTCATTCTGAATATTTTTGTCTAAACTCTAGCTTCGTTACTCACACTATTAAAATGCTCACAATTAAGCCCATCCCTTTAATTTTTGGTTATCAGCTTTTTGCACGCTTTTGCAATTTGCTACTTCCCTGGATCCCTCAGATCCTTTCTTCTACTATTTGGAAGTTACTCTTGTGAAGGGAAAATGCTTTCTTGGATGTCACCTGGATGTCGGAATCTGAACCAGGAAAAGCTGGATTTGACACAAATCCAGGCACTGAAACAGTCCATCATCAGGTGAGGAAGGAAGGATCATCATCATTAAAAATGCCTTTACTCAGGACCAGAGATTTTTTTTTCCTTCCAAAGGAAACTATAAATCCTGTGGCTCGCCTGACACTGCAGGTCAGGCCAGATGATCAGAATAGTTTACTCTGGCATTCATACTTTAAAACTTACAAATATCCAGGCAAACTGCAACTGTATCTGGTAGAGAGATGGTCAGACAAGATAAAGCAGCCACTGCTTCTGACCTTAAATGCTCCGAATTTTTGCCTATAGTCCCACTGAGACACCCCCTTCTCCCACAGCAACTAGGAAATGCAGCTCCTCTTACTTGTTCTCCTTCTTATCTGAGCTCTGCTATAACTTTCAAAACTTTGCTAGAAAACTGGCCTTACATCTTAAACCACTTCACCTCTGTCTTCCTGGCATGGGAGAGCTCCGGTTTCGCCATGATTATTATTATGTTAGTGTCTCCCTGGCTTCTGACTCGTGTAAATCAGAAAATGATTCACTCGGATGAGTTTGTTCAGGGCTCCAAAGAAGAGGAGACACTGCCGAATTGGAGGCAGCTCTCAGACTTTGCTCCTTAACATGCTCCTCAGTAGCTTCCCCTGAAGTCCCCACGCTGGGGCCACGGGGCTTAAAAGTCAGGATGGCTCTGTCCCCTCCTGCTGCTGCCCTGTCTTCAGGTAGCCCATGGGCTGGGTGGCTAGAAGAAAGATGATTTTCATATCACGGCACATTGGATGGATCACAACAGGGGGGGAAAAAAAGGACATTGAACAAATTGTGAAAGTTTCAAGGCACCATGAGCAGGTCTGCCCCTAAACCTCTATCGGTGCCTGGCATTCTTCATCCCCAGGTGCAGAACCCTACACTTGCTCGTGTTGAACCTCATGAGGTTCTTCTCTGCCCAGCTCTCCAGCCTGTTGCCCAGAAAAAGATCAGACACCCTGCAGCATCCCACAGCAAAGGTGTGCAGACACACGGGAGGGAAAGGCAGCCTGGAGCAGATAGCACTCCCCAACAGAAGGCACGCAAAACGTGTGCCTTTATTTTTCCTTCAGGAAAATCTACCAGGAAGCATAAAGCTAAGTCTCAAAAAAAAGTTACTTTACTCTTTGACAAGCAGACAAGAAAAAACAGCACTAAGAAATGCTGTGAGCTGCCTTTCCAGAGCTTAAACTAAACCATCAGTCCCAGTTCCCCAGTGCTCTGCTCCCAGTTTGCTCAAGCCCTCCACTGAAACAGATAATGTAATTCTCTATTCCTCTTTTTTGTATTCCCGGACTCCCAGTCATTTTGTGCAGTCTGAGTAAAACAAGTAAAACCAGGCTTTGCCAGAGGGTGAAAACCGAAAAAGGAAGAATAAGTGAAACACCACCACCCTCCCTCAAACTATTAAAGAAACACAAAACCTTGAACGCAAACCCCCAGACCTCCTAAGAGCAATGCTGGGCATATGTTCTCACCTTCCTTTAATTCCATCCATTAACCTGGGAAGACCAAGGTATTACAAATCACAGCAGGCAGAGGTACCCAAGGGTGCAACACAGGATGAGTGGCCTTCACTTGGAAGGCTTTTTGAAGGAAATAACTGGACACGAGTGTTTATCTGAGGTTGGGATTAGCCTGCTGAGCAGCACAGCGTTTACCTACGTTCACTGCAACGCCCATTGGCCTGCTTAATCCATCAGGTCCCTCTTGCAACAGAGGAAAACGTTAAAGCACTGAAAACCTTTGCATTTCATCCAGGTTTTGCACCCTCTCGGCTGGCAATCGGTGTCCCATCATAGATTTCTGAGAATTATTGGCAAGTGCATAAAGAAGGCTGACAAACAGAGCAGTCGGTGGCACGCAGCCTCAGAGGTGTCAGTCATTATTAAACCTTTAAAGGAAAGTGGCTGTGAAGTGCCAAAATCACCCTGTTTTTATCCTCACATTTACATTTACTGAGGGAATGTAACCCTAAACCAGAACTGGTTCTTCAGCAATCTAATTATGAGTATCTCGTTCAGCAGCCTGTAACGTACACACGGAGATGGGCAGCTTGGGTTTTACTTTCTTTAACTTTCTTGGGATTTTTTAAACTTTCTTTGTTTTTTTTAACTATCCTTGGTTTTTGTTTTTTTTTAACTTTCTGCCAGCCGCTAATGGATGCTCAGTTATCCCAGATCAGCTGGGAGTTTCCTGGCTTTTCCACGGGTAGATGAGTGACAGGGGTGTGAGACATTTAGTTGGCACCTGCTACTGCCCACGCTCCCAGCTGAGGACTCCGAAGGTTTCTGTGCTCATGGAATCAGGGAATTGTCAGAGTTCGAAGGGACATCTTGAGATCATCCCGTCCAACTCCCTTGCCAAATCAGGGTTGCCCAGAGCACATCACTCAGGACTGCATCCAGGAGGGGCTTGAAGGTCTCCAGAGAAGAGGACTCCACACCCTCTCTGGCCAGCCTCTTCTAGGGCTCTGCCACCCTCACCCTAAAGAAGTTTTTCCTCATATTCAAATGGAATTTCCCGTATTCCAGCTCGTAAGAAGAGTTGACCATTTATTTGAAGTCAGGGCATCATGCCTGGCATCACTCCATGCAGATCCACATGTATTCCAAGGCATTTACTTGGAATTTGCACTGAAAAGCTGCTTTCGGAAGACACCTGCTTCCAAATCCTTGGGTTCTCCCGGTAACCAAACACCCCGGTCTGGCTTGAGTGAATGAAGGTTGCGGCTGGGCGTGATTCAGAGCTGTATTTAGTGTTGATTTAAGTAACCGAGGACTTGCCCTGAGCAAACTGCCCATCCTGGAGCCAAACAACGTTATCTCTCCTGGCAGCACCACTCCTTCGGTGTTTAAAGCAACACCACACTTTGGAGGCAGGAAAGGAGTTGGGCTGATGGAGGAGAGGACAATTTCACACCACTTTTTCCCCGCTGCTAGTAGAATTCCCAAAATTAAACCTTGTACCCATGCCCCAGCAAACTCCCACTCCAGTTGGCACTTACCTGGGTCTGATCTAAATTCCCTGGGAAGTCCCCAGAAATGAGGTGACAACGCCCTGCCAGGGCGTTAATCCGTGGGATCCGTGAAATCCTCACACGGCATCGTGGACACAGCTATTCCCAGAAGCCTTTCTGGACCCTCCTGGAGAAGATCCCCGGCTTTGGGAAGCAGCTGACCCCACAAGGTGGGTGAAGTTTGAAGATAAGCTGGTGAAAATATGCCAGCAGCAGCGGGGGTTCGCCCGCCGCTGCTCCAGCTCTCGGGTGCTTCCTCTTTCCGACGTCACTTTGGTGTCACCACACTGAAAAACCAAAAACCCAGCGGCTCACACACTGTTGTTGTTGCTCTTGTTTTTTTCCTACATAACTAGTTTAATTTTTATTGTTTTAAAGCTGGGAAGGAGTGACTTTTTATCTCAGAGCAGTGGTGGTAGTGGTGAAATTGTATAATATTCCTGCATTTAACCATATTGAATGGAAAGGAAACATCCCCTGCAGTTTCCAGAAAAAGGTAGGACTCTGACCACCTCTGTCTCTCATCGTAATTTTTAACAGATCTGTGCTGCAAGGGTGATGACATTATTTTAAAAGCAGGTGAACAGTGGTAAGGAAGTGATGGCAGAGGAGCAGGTGCTTCATGATTCCAAATTCTGGCTCAAAACCCCCCAGCCCTCAATACAGTGTTCTTATCCAGTATGAAACCACTTGGCTGTTACAAATTTACTAAAATATCTTGACAGGGTAGCTCTGCTTTTCTTCTGCTGCCCATCTGGTCCCAGGGGAACCAAACCCATACAGCATCCTGGTCCTGGGAGGGGACACACCTAGCTTTCTGAGGACAGTCGAGCGAGATGGTTGTGGCATATTTAGGTAACCAAATATTGATTTCCTTGCAGCCAGCTTGGGTGCATCTCACCCAGCCATCAATCTGCTCCATCAGTCAGGCTACTTACAGCTGCCTGGCTATAGATATATAAAAATACATTTTATAGAACTGTAACTAGACATGAAAATATAAATATAAAATATAAATTCTGAGCATCACATACGCCAGTCACTGAAATGACAGCCTTCTGGGGAAGAGGTAGTGAAGGTTAGTGCGGTGTTAGTGGTTGAGCTTCAGCAACTAAAACTTGCTTCACCCAGATTGGAGCACAAAGGAGTTCCCCTGGCGGCAGCAATTAGTGGCCAGCATTATCTGATGGCTCTCTGCAGCAATTGCACTTTGTAATTTTCCTCCTGTGAGTGACAGGGAAATGTCGTAACTGGACAGGGGGTGCAATACTTGCCACAGATTTACTCCCCACTCGGCAGGCGGGGATATTTCTTACAAACTCTCCACGAGTGCTTGGTTCAGGGTTTTGGGAAGGTTGTCTCATCTTCGCTCTGAATCACTTTTCTGTCTTTGCGTTCCTGACACAGCAGCTTTTGGCTGGCCGGTGGTTCAGGCTGAACCTGCAGAACGAAGCCCTCCTGAAGCCGCATTTAGCACTGAAAAGGAATGCTGAGATTCATAGAATCATAGGATTGTCTAGGTTGGAAGAGACCCTTGAGATCATCTAGTCCAACCATCAACCTACCTCTGATAAAAAAAACATCGCTAAGCCATGACCCTCAGCACCACGTCTACCCATCTCTTAAGTCCCTCCAGGGGTGGTGCCTCAGCCACCTCCCTGGGCAGCCCATTCCAAGGCTTAATAACCCTTTTAGTGTAAAAAATTTTCCTGATATCCATCCTAAACCTCCCCTGGCACAACTTGAGGCCATTTCCTCTTGTCCCATCACCTGTGACTTGTGAGTAGAGACCGACCCCTGCCTCCCTACACCTCCTTTCAGGGGGCTGTAGAGAGTGAGAAGGTCTCCCTTCCGCCTCCTTTTCTCCAGGCTGAACACCCCCAGCTCCCGCAGCCTCTCCTCATAAGATTTATTCTCCTGACCCCTCACCAGCTCGGTTGCCCTTTTCATGTTTGCAACCCAAGGTCCCACTGCTTTCCTAAAGCTCTGGAGATACCATGCTGCTCGTTACCTGCCTCCTTTAGCTTGCTGGAAACGAAGCCTAACCTCTCCATGCTGCAAACACCAACCTTGGACCTTCCAAGCTGCCGATGACATACTCTGCTCTCCGATTTTTTGGGAGGTTCCTCGTGACACAGCCCTGAGTGCTCCGCTTGCAAAGCAGATTTTTCGAAGGATGTCAGAAAAGGAACAACTTTGACTTCTGATTGCAAAAAGCAGAGATGAGGAGATTACATCCCCTGCACAATTAGGTTTGTGGAGGGTGGTGCCGCCAGTAATGACTTCACTGGCTGAGACAGCACTCGCTCAGCAATCATCTGGGCAAGGACTGGCTTTAGTTAGGAGTGCTAAGGCTCGTTAAGTGACCAAGCATGGTGCTGAGTCATGTCACATGAAACGGCACAGACACTGCTTAGGGCCACGGAGTTAAGTCCTTCCTCTTGAAATCTTTCTGGAGACTGCTTCCCTGGGAGGAGGAAGCCGGCAGAGTGTTTGGCATCGCAGCGGGTACCACAAACGTGTCTGGCCAGAGGCTATGGAGGAGGATTTTGTGGACTCCTAAGAACAGACATGCTGAGATATTACTTCCATGGAGGCACACAGCTCACAAGGGACATTTCTTCCATCCCTAAAAAACTTTTTAACACCAGCCAGCCCTTTAAATGGCATATTTTCACTTGGGATTTCGTGGTTCTATGTAAATAGAAGCAGTACCTTCAGCCTTGTGACCTTACAATGTTCCTCCTGATGCGCACAATGCTCTGAGCGAGCACAGATTGCTCCCAGATGTATGCAGAAGGGTCTGCCTCTACCTCTGCACAGTCCCCTCTTGCCCACCTCGACCAACTTGTTCCAGGAGGCCACCATGTAGGGAGGAAGAAGCCTTTCGAAAGGTGCCACATAGCAAACCAGTCCCAGTTCCTGGTTTGGGGGAAAATAAGATGTTTTCTGGGAATTGTAGTTCCTGGGAATCACAAATTTGAAGCCTTCCTTGAAAGGCAAGAAAGGAAAGCCAGCAGCCTGTGACCCTTTCCATGATTTCAGCACATTTTCCCCGCACTGGAGCAAAAAGAGGGAAATTCTTATAGGCAGCTCTGCCTGGAAATGAGCAGGCTGCAGTAGGAAAACTTGAACACGCTTAGGAGAATTAGACACCAAGGAAGAAACTCTTTCTGCCTTGATGAGGGTCAGGAAGGGTTGGTATTTCCCAGACTCTGCAGCCAAAGGAAAATTAGCTCTGGGGTTCATGAAGAGGTATAAGGTTTGCTTGAGGAGAGCACGTTGGCTGGCCAGAGAGCCAGGCACAGCTGAGCCCTCATAGCTTAAGGGAGATGGAAATATCCTGGCAGAAGTGAAGAAAGTTGCTTTGCAAAGAGGAGATGGAGAGTTTGGACCCCGACCTCCACCCGCCCAGTGGAGAAGAGCTCCTCTGCCCACTGCCTTTGCCCAGGGATGAGGCTTTGGGGCAACGCATGACACCCACCGAGCTGCTGAACAGCAACAAAGAACTGCTGGCAGAAGGTGTAAAGCAGTTGCTTGTGGTTGACATGAGTTACCGCAGTGTTCATATGCTGAAAGAGGAGGAGGAAGTGTTTCTAAGGACAGCTGTGAAGAACCAAGCACAGCACGGGACGCCAGTTGATAAATCAGAGAGCAGACACTACATTTGCCCAAAGCTTCAAACACTATTTTTGAGAAAGTGGTTTACATTCTTCTTCTGGAAAAGACTATTATGCCCGTGTTTGTAAGAAGAATTGCTGTCCTCTGGCTATGCAAAATTCAGTACAGTGTGTTCTGTGGAAAGTCTGCATGTGTTACCTGAAACTCCTGGAGACCTTTCCTCACCCTGCTCCAACCCACCTACACAGCCACCAGCCCTGAAAACTAGTCCCTTTGGTCCCTGCCTGGTCCTGGTCCCAGGCTATACAGGTTCCAGTAGGACCAGGCTCTTGTTGGAAAGCCCTATTTATGTGCAAGCAGCTCAGCTCTGAAGGTTTTGGTTTCATTACTGACCTTGGTTCGCTGAAGCGTATCCTCAGCAGCTTCTCTGTGCCTGGTAAGAGGGCTCCATGTGCCCAGAGCTGCTGGAGAAATTGCCATTACTTACCTTGCTCTCCTGGCTTGGGGCATAGCATCAATGGGAGCATTGCACTTACAAACAGAATACTAAATACTGGAAATAATAACCGGTGAAGACATTTATGAGCCAAATGGGGCCCTGGGACAATAAAGGCCGGTCGATGGTACCTCATTCGTTACCATATGCACATATTGGCAGTAAAGCTGATGCCAGCAATCAGAACCACAGCCTCACAAAGGCCTCTTAGACATTATTTTCCACTTTTACAAATTCAATTAGCTCTTTTCCCCTCAAGCAGCACAATACAAAAATACTTTTCCAGGTAACGTAGCAATTTTCTGGTTAAAGAAGTGGGGAGAATGTTAAAACAAACAAACAAAAATACATACCTCAATTAAAACTGTTATTCTCATTTTCTACATGGACATTTTGGCAACTGCTTTTTCTCTGAAAGGAACAATCTTTTTGTTTAGCACCACAACTCATGGGCTTCTAAAGCAGAACACTGATGGGTAAATTCTGGAGTTTAATCAGAATCCCCGCATCTTTCTCTGGCAGAAGTTAACATCGTAACAGCCACGTTTTCCTTTGCAAAAATAAGCTGTTGCAATCTCTGGTCCTCCTTCTCCACAGCTGGCAGGTTTGCAGGGCTCTTGGGATTTTGGGAGAGGGACACTGTGCGTTATAGGAGACCAGTGAACAAAACTGTAAGAAAAGGGTCAGAAGGAAGAAGAAAAATATGGTAATAGCATATAGTACTTCCGAATCAAATAAAAAAATAAAAAAAATCCCTTTTCTGTATCATAGAATGGTTAGAGTTGGAAAGGACCTTAAAGATCATCCAGTTCCAACCCCTTGCCCTGGGCAGGGACACCTCCCACCAGACCAGGTTGCTCCAAGCCCCATCCAGCCTGGCCTTGAACCCCTCCAGAAATGGGCAGCTTCTCTGGGCAACCTATTCCAGTGCCTCACCACCCTCACAGGAAAGAGTTTCTTCCTAGTATCTCATCTGAATCTCCCCTCTTTCCTTTTAAAACTGTTCCCCCTCATCCTATGGCTTCAATCCCTGATCAGGAGTCCCTCCTCGTCTCTCCTGTAGCCCCTTCAGGCACTGGAAGGCTGCAATAAGTGCCAAAAGTCTCTGGCTCTTTCTTTGATAAAAAGGCATCCAGTGAGTTGCCCTCTCCCACGAGCCCCAGCGCTCAGCCTATGAGATAATATGGGTTGGCCTTTTCTTTGCAGCTGTATTGTTTTAGCGCTTGGAAAATAGCAGCAGGCTGAGCAATGAGTCATCTGTCACTAGATGGGGTTAAAGTAATTTCCGTTTTCTGTTGCCATGGGGAAATCAACGTCCTAAGATTTGTCCTTTCTCCCACTCAAACATGTGGGAGTAGAAAGTCTGAAACCCAGCAGGGCTAAAGAGTTTTTTAAAAAATATTTGATATA